>QNGE01001063.1:34467-72311 GCA_008508345.1 Paragonimus westermani
GGTTCAGAGCAAGATGTGTATTCACTACACCGCGCACAACATCTCATCTAGTCTGTTATCGATACTATAGATATAGGTCAATGTCAAACAATCTGATTGGCCAATGCAAATATGGCGTACACGATTGGCTGCACTCCACCACACACTCTTTCTGGATTGCCGACTAGTCGCTTGCTGAATACAGTCTGGAAGCTCTCATCAAGTTGGATATTCACTGACAGTCATATTCCAGCTTAACGGGTGCAACTTGATAATGTCGCACACCGGCACAGGTTGGCTGTCGAGTCGTCTTGAGAACTGTGTTCAGTAATCCGAGCGGTGTTCAGGCTTAAGCTAACATTACAACAACCGTCAATGTCGGCTTACATGTAGGAAAAGGGTGCCACCTACTTTGCAAATATATATACTTGTATGCGTGAGGAAACCAAACTGTGCTCTTCCAACATTAAATATGTTGTGTTCATCGTCGTTCAACCAGTGTCGGTCATTGTCTCGTTGGTTGAAACTACTGTAAGGGTTTACGGCATGTCAACTATAACTGGAACCTGTGGAATGAAGTGACCGAGAAGTTGGCCCCTCGAGAGGTAATAGCCCAATGGAAAGCTCTAGGAGCCCGAAAAAAGTAGCTTGGTCAGGGAGGTGGTTCTTGTTGAGCAAGGTCGGTTATCATCTTATGTTTTGCCTGCTAACATCCGTGTAACTTGTTATCGACTGTTAGGCTTCCATCCACTGGCACTCTGGGTACGCCACTTAACATCCTCGTTTGAAGTACCTTGGTTGTGGTTTCGAGGATATTCCGTCTCTAGTCTCGATCGGCAGTGCTTCTTAACATTGCATCTCGTAAAGAGCATTACGATTTATCCACTTGTTTTTGAACCAGATAATTCTAACACATCAGTAAGAATTTGGACATCTCTGAGTAGGCTTTGGTGGCTGCGACTCTTTTTGTATTCACCAATTCATCTGTTTCGTACGACCTAAGATAGTCTGAAACGAGTGACCCAGTAGTCAGTGTCCGGCGCACAAGTTTGGTGAATACAAACTTGAACTTTTGGGCCTGACTGCCTAATGTGATATCGGTTAGAGCGTTTATACTTAAGTGCGATATTGGAAACTGCACGGAGTCACAATCAGTGACGCTCTGTAGGTGAGATCTTACGTTTTGGCCGTTGTTCGTTATTCGCCTAATTATTACTGTTTTATTCTGACACGTTCACGAGCATAGTCGTCAAGCTGAATCGCCTTTATGTTAGCCAATATTTGCACCACTTCTGATTAAGCCGATCCGAGTGTACCGGCTTCATCAGCTGTGTTGAGGTAACTGGATCGGATTTCCTTTTGGCCTACTGCGGTGGATCTCGTTGAGGTCCTCGCCGAGCGAGGGCCACCTCCTAAAGTCTACTTTTGTCATTCTTAAAAATTCCTGGAGCATCCATCAAGGTCATGAGGACGATAAGGTAGCGGAAAAGACTTGTTTTTTGTGTTCGATTATCCGGTTAATTACGGCACAGTCTATATAATAACGATAACCACGATGAATCAGAAACTCACTCAATAGAGGTTGTGGACTGCGTGTTTGCTATCAGTTCCACAATCATTGTTCTAATTGTAAGCTTAACTTACTGTAAGACAGTAGAGATGAAGTGTCTGCATGAATTTTTTCTGAACCCAGAGGCCAGGGCTGCGCAATCGGATACTAGTGGTCTTGACAACTGTCAGCGTTCGCAACCTCATCATTCTAGATCGATTTCATGGCACTCGGTCGACAGTCTGGAAGGTATCTTTCTTACTGAAGGAATAATTAGTCAGTCATATGAACAACAATCACACTTGAAACGGGTTTAGTCACATCACTGTTCAACCACACTGGACGATGTTCACACACTGTACCAGACAGTCGCCTTATAGTACGACTAATGCATGGTGCTCGAAATGATCAAACAAATGAATACACACAACAGCTGGTTGTAGAAAATGGAAGTTTGTCATCGAGTTGTGGCGTAATAACGGATGTTGAACGGAAACGCGCGCAAAATTGACCGGCAGGTAGGTTGTTTCGACTGATATTCTGAGCTTTCTTGCGATAACTTCGACCATAAAGTCTCCCATAAAGGAGAGATTAGTAAACGCGAATGTCTCATTCGCACAAGGTGATTTGGCTTTCAACTCTATCGTCTGTATCGGTTTCTATTTTAGAACACATTTGATAGCCACTCTGTATGCACATTTTTGGTAAAGAATCTAGCTCAGCCTGTAAGGCGTCAAAGGTACAGATCTTTAACACCCTACTCGTCAGACGTCGTATTAGGTTTCGCTTTTAATTTAATAAAATGAAACGGTCAAAGTCAATGTACCGACCACCCCAAGTCTGTTTCTTGTACAGTTTTCATTAGATTGAACCATATTATCTTCCTAATACACCAACATCCAAAAAATTTATTTGGCCGTTGTTGTTTGACTCCTTGATGAATTTACTACTGCCATGGGTTGGGTTAGTTAGCTGCCCTAACTCCGTTCACCTTAGAATCCTCACTGACGACGTGAAAAATATCATCAACAGCGTTTATAAAATGTAAACTGTGCAATGACCACACGCAATTGACCACTCTGTTAACCGATTTTCTGACTTACCCTGGTTACTGTTAGCTTGACTTTTCAAAATACTTACGATTAGAAGGTAACTGGCACCAAAGCTGTCTGGTCTATCGAAGTCGATCGTGTGGATCTTTGTTCCGTGCTTTGGTGATCGACGGCTGGTAGAACGTCTATGTGTCGTTCGGCTGCAAACGCGGTCACTAAAACGATGTAGGCAGCAAGGTAGACGAAGTGTTATAAAGCGTTAACAGAATGTGGACTTGGAGTGGATATTCAACCCGATCTGACTGTCCTACAGAAGGCAACTCGCACTTGACAACGAAGTGGAATTTACGTTGTCAGACAAGGCCAAGTATTTGTGATGTGTGTATTTGTGCGGATGGTATGCTGTTGACATCCCACCAACCGAATCTGCATTGCCGTGGATTTTGTCGCCTTCATCCAAGTACACTTTCTTCAACGCTAATCTTCGCATCGATGGACCAGTGCTTTCTCAGGATGTACCGCACATGTTTAACCGCGATTGGATCATTGTCACGGGCCAGCCGTGCACTTTTGTCGGGGTATGGATTCCGTGTAGCTATTGCTAGGAAAGCTCAGTGGACGTGGAGGCGCTCCAGACAACTTCAGTCTATCCGACTTACCTCTGGCCATTAAAAAAAATCAGTTTTATCAGTCAGTTTGATAACTGCCTGTCCACGTTAAGCACTGGATGAGAGAATGTGCCTCAGTCTACTCATATGACCGAACTATTCTCCCTTTGAATCTGCATGTCAATCAAGAGACGGATAAACCATGCCACCGATCGATCACTGAGGCTATTCTTCATGATCATGCAGACTGGCATGATCAGCCCACCGCTTACATATGAAATGACCCACCTGATACACCCACGCAATTTATGTCCAAGCGCAGAGCATGTCTGCTTTTCAATGCACTTTTAGCTCCGTCCAATGATGGTGGTGATGGTCAAACACAACCGGTTTCGGTAAGCCGTTCACACATTGCCTACAGGGCAGTATATTGACTGTTGAACTCGATCCTTCCGGAACATACCTGTTTGCCATTTGTTTCACATCTTATGGTCAACAGTATGCGAAACATGAGGTTCATGAAAAGGGGCATAGAGTGCGCTATTCGTGAACCAGCTTGACAATTTGAGGAAATCATCGGGATTAGTACATTCTTCTCGCACCTGTTGACCAAGTTTCAAATCTTTAAGGACGTTATTTCAACTTATCATATTTCTTGCTGAGACGATTAGGATATACCTTTGGGACATGATCTGTGGTATTTTCTCGCCTCTTTCCACCCTTTAGGATAGCATGCTCTTCTCTAGTGCATTGTTAATTTCAGGGTTTTTTCGATCGTGTACACCCGTTGTGCACTTGGCGGTTACTGATCTACAGTTTTATTCATCATTACCCTGTTCGGTTGTAAGCCTGATGGGATTTCTCTAATACTGTGCCCACAGAAATGTGAGTACCATCACCGCCCTCCCGGGCCGATCTGTCTATTGGTATAAATGGGATTGCACTGTCAACAACTCATTTGTAAAACATCTGTCAACACAATCTGCTATTTGTTCACTCATTCATATTTGTTCTATTTCTCATAGATCCGCACCGGTCGTTGGATAACGAATCTGATACATCGAGCGTATGTTTCATTTTACTTATACTAGCTATCCACCTCCCGCGCTGATTCGCATTTCTCCATTTCTCATGTTTGTGTCACATATTCTTATTTGTTCACAATTTCTCGATCGATACATTGCTTAGCGATGATTACTAAAGCGCGTTTGAGAATATCGGATTATCGGTTGTTTTGCGTTGTTCACTTCCATTCGGATGCTCACTTTTTTGCCAACTTCTGAACTCGCCATCGACATTGTCTGCTTATTGCGGTAGCATGCGATTCTGGCTATTCATTTCTCACACTGTGATGGTGGCTATCAGGCTGTCGCGACTGTACATCACCTCAGCTCCTCATTGCGATGAACAACAGCGGGAAGCACGGCTACTTGTTTGAAATTGAGCGGACAACATCTGTACGTAAGCTTTAGACGTGCACGCGGTTATAAAAGGAATTCTAACTATTTTGATTCCGGTGCTGACAAAGTTGGCTGTGCTTGAAGAGGAGGATCAATTCTCGCATTTGAGTAGTAAATGTGACTACACTTGTTACTTGTAATAAGGGCTTCATGTGATTTTGATTTGAAACCAACCTCGGACACGCTTTTCTGCCCACTCACACACAGGTGACGCGCATTCGGCAGGTTTTCCATCTCAACTTGCCACGGCGTTTGTGTGATAAACTGTGTCCTTCCATTTTATCTTCATACTAAAGTGCTCCATAACGTTGAAACATTTAATGGCATTCCAGATGCATCTGGGGGACCACAGTCGTTGAAGACAAAAGAAATAGCGCGTTTTTTTGCTTCGAAGACATGCTGGCATTTCGACCTAAATGTGATCGGTTTTCATTGCTGGCGGTGATCATTTCGAAATTCTGAGGCATGTTTCCTGGAAATTGTTGGACACATGCGATTGGAATATTGTTCCTATCAGAGGTATATCAGAATCTTCAGTTTGTCACGATGCGCGTGTAAAGTTACCCCGGATAGACTTTAACTTTGATACTAAGGTCTTTTGTTTTTTTTGTTAACTGTTACCCATTTGGGCATACAACTGAGATGTACCCACAGGTGACAACTTATCCGGATTCTATTGAGTTTTCCCTTCGGTGTATAGTTAAGGTCGGACACACTCTGTGTTGTGAGCTCAGTCGGTCTCCCGGTTCTCGAAATCAGTTTGTTGGAAATACTGTTCGATCTTCTACTTTCAGGAATGTTATTAATCACCAAATCTTCCAGAGTACCTTCCACTCATCAATAAGGTTTGGTGTTAATACATTCACTTCTTAGATTGTAATAGTTTTTAAAGTAACCAGCTAACCTGGCCAAAGAGAACTACAGTCAAATCTAAAAGAAAGCTTTGTCAATGGTCTTCGCTATGAGGGGCTCTATAACATGCTCTTTAGATGCTTCATCTTGTTGATTGATCACGAATCAGTACTCGCGATTTTCTTCTCGAAGAGTATTTCGATCTGTTGCTCGAGCTGTTTGTAGTGATGAGCAACAGTGCGCCTTGCCTATGACTCTAATCTGACGAGCTGCCGGTTTAAGGAGATATTTTTCTACTAGAAACAACCAGAAAACGGAGACCTGCTATGTACGTGTGAGTACTCAAACTTGTTGCTGGTGTTTGCTATGAGTTACGTACGTGGGGTTGAAGAACGTTCCCCTCGTCAGTTTAACTGCTTCATTCACGATTCGTCTGTCATCGGCATGGATTTTATCTTAGGTAAGTTTGTGATCCATTACATACGTCTGTCTTTTACATCTCTCGTCGATCAGTGGGAACATCCCATCCAGCCTGTTTGTACTCTGTAGACGTATATGCTCTCTGGATACATTCTGCCAATTCATCGAATTTGTCATCAGTCGGTTAAATTGTTCTTCTCAGCTCCCATTTGGCGTGTAGTTCACCCAAAATCTCTTGTGCTTTTTCGTATGTCCGTACAATCGATTGATCGGTCGATCGAACCAGCCAACCGTTCTTTTTCGCTGTTCTATCCCTGCCGGATGGAAAACAAAACTAATGTGGTTGTTATCGCACTATCCAAATTATACCGAACTTTCCACCAATGGGATCAAACGTCTACATTCCGTTGACAATTTCTTACATAGTTCGATCCGTTCATCTGTATTAGCGTTTGTTTATCTGCACATTCCCCGTTTGTCTGTTTGCATGAAGTTCCCGTGTTTTTGTCTACTGTCTTGTTATTTATTTGTGAGCTGTCGACACGATTTGTTCACCGCTATTCTCTTTTCTGTGTCATTTCAGGTTTTCTCTAGCAGTGGTGAGTTTTGCTTTGATCTGCCGTGTTCCTTTCTTTTATATAAAAAAAATTCCGCATGTGACATCTGTGCACGTTGGATGGACGGAGTGCAGTTCTCGTTTCGAAATTATCCATGACTCAGGTAACTAGCCATAAGACAGTCCCACAGAGAAGCATTTTGTTGAAACGGTCAAGCGATGTGATTGATCATCGGTCCGCTCAACCTATCCTTTTATTAGCCGGTTTGTTGATTTCATCAGTGTTTTTTTTATTTGCTAGTTCCAGTGCGCCATTATAATTTGCTTACTAGCGACACTAGTCTGTGTTCTCGTATGCACTAATCATTAAAACCCCTCCTCTTCTTGATCACAACATGAAGCTGTGGAGACGTTTGCTCATTCTCTTTTTGTGAAAAAAGAAAACCATTTCGATCCTGATGTTCTGCTCGTCGTTGTATTCAGTGATATTTCCCGTTTCGACTAGATAAACTATGGCAATCTTTCACAAACCAGAACATTAGGATGAATGTCACTCTGCTGGAGTGGAGCATTGATCACTGAAAAACATTCGCGAAAAATAAAATAGGCTTCAGTATGAACCAGAGCATGTTTTATAATGCTGAATGGACTGTTGTGTTCCAGTAGAAAAGTTGTTTTTGGCAAACAGTCTTATGCACATCATGCAGTACATGAAGTGGTTCTTCTTCACGGTCGTTTTCAAGAATATGTACTGAACGGTTTGGCAACGGGTGGAAAATTGCGTTCAACAGAACTGGGAATGCTCCTGACTCACAACTCGCCTGGGCAGGAAAGTAGGCCAGTCGGAGTGCGTTCTGCAATGTCAGAATATTCTGTGCTCTGTTAATTTCAAGCAGAGCAGGTTCCCAGTTATTCACTTTATCATGACTCGTAATTGGATCTCAAAATTGAAGAAACGCTGGATTCTACTGGTTCTACAGCACTGTTAAATGAATGCCAAAATAATTACACTGAGCAAACCTCGGCCGTGTGCGACAATAGTTTCGGTGTTCAAAATCGGTTAGTTTCCAACGGAACTGGCAACGTCAAACGTGGAACCATTCACGCGAATGGCCCAGGTCAGCAGTGGCTACCTGCAACATACTCGACTAATACCGAATTAGTCCAATAGAACAAAGCGGAACGGATAGGTTGATTAAAAGTGAAGCTGTAATCGGTAGGAAGTTCTTTCCAGTCAAGACATCATTAATGTTCCTGTTTAGTAGGCGACTTTGATTCTGTATAAGTTGAACACCATACATAACTGAGTACAGCTGTCGCATCCCCATAGACTTTTGGGTATGCCGTTTCCGTCGCTCATTCGAATCCAGCCGATGCCTTGATTTTTCTCTATTGGGTCTCAGTTAACTCATCAGATCTGCCAACTAATTATTGATACCATTTATGTGCCCAGCAGTGGCGTTCGTGGATCTCAGCGTGAACTGTGAGAAATTCTGTCGGAGCACTCGATCCCTCGGAAGATTTGGTGGAAACAATATGGTGTGGTGGGACGAATGGATAACGGAGTCCAGATGTGAAATTTTCGAGCTGTCATTTCCGCTTTGTAGCTGACCTGGTAGGGCGCTTGCTGCGTTTGAGCGTGTTGTTTTTCGTCGCTGGTTCGAATCTAGCTGAATCCCCGTTTTTTCACAATTGGGTCCCATTTAAACCTTTCCGAAGAGGCTGGCTGTACAGTCTGGGAATGCGACGGCTGAGACCAGTTGCGAATGATGTTCAATTTATATACGTTAATGTTTCAACTGGCCTGTGTCCAGTCTGTTCTATATGACTTTTGGTGATTATGGTCGTCCCGTCTTCACCGTTCGTTTTCAGGTCCACCGCGGATGATCGGTTCGAAGATAAATTCGCTGAAAAATGTCTCTCACAAACCAGGTGGAGGCAATGTAAGTTGGAATTGCAAACTTATTGTTTCACTTCCCTACGCCTTTGTTCGCCCACTCTCGAAATCGATCTGGTCTAACAGAACCCACTAGTATGCAGATCACATGATTCGGAATGGCTCTGTGGTATAGGATTGAAATCTCTGCATGTTATTGAATTCAATGCTCATTTGCTTCGTTAGCGCGATCTGAATAGTCTTCAACGTATTTACGCTGGCTATTGGTAAATACTTGGAGGCACGAAACCTTTCTAGTTGAATCTGTTACTGTACTTCAAAAGTCTTGTTATTATCCCCAGTTCTTATGGTTTTTCTTGTGACGATCTAGGATCCCAAACGCGCGTCTTTGACTAACCTGTTCCACATTCATCGCAGTCTACAAATACAGAATAATTAAGAATGTTAATGTCGCTTCTCATCATTCCATTGATTTGAATGAACACCGTCTCCCCCGTCTTGTCAGCTCTGACCTGGCTCTACGGCTACTAGAACTCCAAATCGTTACGACAAACATGGTTCATAACGCTCACTGTCGCTAACGCATTTTTATCTTGTTTGGGTCTAACAGTCAGAGATAGCCCGAGTGATATTCAACTCGTTCAAACCGTGAATATTATGAACTGACAGTCCAAGATTGACTTTTTGTGGCTAACTAATCATAGAGTGATAGGCTACGTAAGTCTGCTCAAAACTAGAATCCATTAGCACTCCGTTTTGACGTCAGATTTTGTTTTATGTCAAAATCGCATGCATGCGTCTTCGAACCTCGTTTATGACGGTTGTTTCTATCCAGAGCTATTCAGCTCGACAGTGAGCTTACGACCACCCAGGCTTGTTATATGTCCGAAAACGCCCGACTCATGAACTCCATCTGACCCGTTCCAGTGTTGATTTCCCTTTTTGAGGCAGCATGTTAATCTTTTTCGCCATGGAAGACTGCGAATATGTTATCCCATTTGATTTGGACTTTACGACATTTTTCCCTATCTTATAACCTTGTCCTGGTCACACGTGTGCTCCTCACCGTAATATTTGCCTAATTTCGATGTCGGTTAAGGTACTAACCTCTGTTTGCTTTTCAAGCTAACTTTAGCATCTGAAGAGGACGCTGAGTTTGATTACAACCGAATTGATCAGGTCTTTGCGCTCAATTAGGACAGAGATATTCTTACAGACTACTGTTACTCGTCTTTTTGAATATTTCAGCGGCCTTTGACTCGGTTAGCAGAGCAGCACTCTAGACTTGTCTCCCATCCCTTACCTGATTGAGAAATGACATTTAATGAAATATTGTCACTCTTGCGCACTGCGTGTATTCACCTTTGTTATTCCTGACACCAGTGCAAAATTATGGAACTGCTCCTGAGTAACCGACTCTGAGAAGACTCGTAGTACCGCTCCGTCATCTGTGCAGAATGTACAGGGCATTTTCAGCAAATTTGGGATGTCAGTTTTCCGCTTCAGGTGACTAATTTAGACGGGCAGTTAGGTCCAACTCACGATCGGCGAGGCACTGTGTCTACTGTCGTTGTTAGCGGGGACATATTGAATGGAATCGAGCAGTTTATCTGGGTTGAAGCATTAGCGGTCTGAGGAATTACTTGTTGGAGTCAGTACCGTAATTGGCAAATCCTGAGGAAGTAAGTTAACTCTGCCGCTGATGGCATGGGCTTACTGTTATCGCTACAGCGAAGGGTAGAATCCGTAACACATTAGTACACTCAGCTTTTTTACATGGCTGCAAAACGTCGTCTGTTCGTGCGGATGTTTTTGGATCGTTCATTTTCAACCAATAGTATCATCGTAACGTCGTACTCGAATGGTGGGGGTCCTACGTGTGCAACAGTACGATTCCGTAGCCTGCTTTCGGGACAAATTAACTTAGCACATTGATGCATGTATTAATTCCTCTACGCAGCCTTCTATGATTCAGATGTGTTTTACGTGTGCTGACCCGTCAATTTCCATGCTTTGTCCTTGTTTGACCTGGGTTAGACCGTAACCAATGGTAGGTTCGAGGGGTGAAGTCTTTAGAATGCATGTTTGATTCCATATAGCGTTACCGCTATCCTGGCCAAGGTACGAGAGGCAATGCACTCTTGTGATTGGATATGCTGCCAGAAGTGGTGCCGAATGTAAATCAGTGGCACTGAAACTTCATATTTTTAATTGGGTGTCTATTTTTATCCTTATTTTTTCATCCTTCTTGTTGCGTAGGCTCATTATGCTACAATTGGCTTCAGAATTTAGGCGTTTATGCGTGATGCCAAAAGGAACCGGTGTGTTAACACGATGTTCACGTGTCCTAATTTTAATAGAATGCCTATCCGCTTTGCTGATGAGCCCTCCGAATATTGATGAATTACTGGACGTGATGAATTAATAAAAATCTGTTTGTTCTCTTACCTCAATGGGGGCTAGTGTTCATCTGCAGCACACAAGAGGCCTTCTTTTTAACAGATTTGTTGTTGGGACTGTGTTAGTCGCATTCCGACACTTAGTCTCTCTTCATTGCTGTTAACTATCTTTGCCAATAAATACAGATTTCCGTCTTTAAAACCGCTCTAGGACTTGGTCTTCATACACAGACATTATTTTACAGTGTATTACTACGAAAATTATGTATACCGTCCACACACTGTGAAGGTTGGAATTCGTTTTTGAGCTTAGCTAATGACAACCATCAAAGCTATTCATTTAATTTATTAGTGGGGTTTGAATAGAATTCGTATCATTCGATCGCACTATCTCTCTCGCACAGTCAACACACATCATTATGTTAACCGCCGCGTCATGCGACGTGGCTAACTGATACGAACAGCACACACACACACATGCATACTGTACTGACCAGACAAAACTACCAACCGGAGCATGCTACGAACTATGTCGGGTAACCCATTAACATACTTTCGACAACGGTGAATGAGGAAAAATGACGGACAAAAATCTTTCTATACTGTGGTTTGCCGTATGGCCCTGTGAAAGCGGTGAGTTGTGTTAGATGGCCTGGTCACCGGAATTCACTGTCTATAACTTATTATAAACGAAAATCCGCCAGACTCATCCTGGATAAACAAACTTGGATGACGTAGATTTTCATCAGATTGCCTGGTTTAATCTTTCTGAGTAGTTCTTTCTAGCTCTCCGCGAAATATATGTCGGGCCACACCGATTAGATTTGAAGGTTGTCAACTTCGCATCTAATTGGCCCAGGTACAGTTATGATATCGAATGATCGTGATGGGAATATACATTCTAGCACCTTTTGCTTTGGCCCCTACTGGGCGGCCTACTCCATTCAATCTGGTAGGTCACGTGCAGTGAGTCCAACGATATTTTGCCCGACCTGTCGCCGCTCACACTGAACACATCTGTCCGCTACAACGATAGCAGACCCCAATCTGCTGTGTGACTTCGTTTGATTTATACCATCGAGTGCAGACATCCTGTCTCATGTATCAGCCTCACTTCCGCTTTCATCACAGGTCTATTTCATATCGTCCCTTTCGTAAGCGTGCTCTTCATGAAGGCCACCCGGATCGGTTGAAGCGGTTGGGTCATACCTCTAAACTCTTGTTTCAAAACATGTTTGAACGCAACGCTTTGTCTTCTTGATTTCATTTACACACAACTTGCCGTGGATATTGGTCAACTGTCTACGGATACTTTATATCTGTTTGAGAAATCAACGTGCAAACAATGGTTGCCACCATCCCGACACTAGTGGAACATCGCGTTTCGTCAGTACCAGTTAACTTGTTTCACAAATTACTTCCCAACCACACGCGACTACGTAACACAAAGCTAATTGTAGCAATTACAACTGACGTATCTTCGAAAACCACAAAGTGGAAGCTTTAAGTTGCATTCAGAAAAACAGTTTTAACGGTACGAAAAGTCTCTATTCTAAAATTGTATCACGGCACAAACTTCATGTGATAGTGTTGGAATATCAATAACGGTTTACCATATTTGATCGTTGTCTTAGTAGAACACTAGATGGTTCAAATGCTGTGGATTCCAAGTGCTTTCTGAGCACTCGCACTTATTCGTAAGATTCCCAGTTCATTTATTACCAGACAACAAGTACATTCCCTGCGATATTGCATTTCGGCCTGGATTCAGGGGGCTGGGAAAGTATGCTCCCAACTAGATTTAATTTGAGGATCTTAGTGCTACTTGACAAAGGTCTCTCCATTCGAGTATCCGTTCTGTGAGTCTGGGTTGCAATTGAATGGTTAACTTAATTGTTGTTCCATTTGTCATCACCTCAGTTGTTTGGATTGGTATTTCACAAACTTTATGCTACGAGCGACTTTAAGTGTGTCCCGAAACGAATCCCACTGACTGAAGACCTCTGAGTTAGGCCAAATAAAGCTTGTGTTATCACCTGTCAGCGTTGGTCCGTTGAAGCAATCGTTACTCCCGACTGACTGACTCCATTGCATAGTGTTATGTGGCTCATTGATAGCATTGTGAGTGCCTCGGTTGACGCGGGCGACAGTGGACAAAACTACACGAATCACCTGACTACGGCACTATTTCGACCAGCTTACGCTTTATATCTCATCCGCCCGCATTTCTATGATCTGCGGTGCCTCCCCCTGACCGTGTGTATGAGTGCTATGTCAGATTGATACCATTAGTTATGCTCTGTGGTAGAGTAGTTTGCGATATGCTGGTCTAGGTGTATGCCTACAGTTAGTTCGCATCGCTTTACCAGTTTTTCATTGGCTACGACAGAAGCAAACCCTCATTTTTTGGCATACGTCCCATGGTGCTCAATTTTAGACAGGTGTTATCCGCTGTGACTGGTTTCGTCTTCAGTTGGGCCCACATGATAGGAATAGTTGAACGTTACTGTGTTTTACCAACCCTTCTGTTTCATGTTTAAGATTTTATCTACACGAACACCACGGCTGTTCGGAACAGGTAAAAGGACACTGACCGAATCACTACGATTTGGGCGAATCTAGGTTGCTCATTTGGTTTAGCATGGCTGTCATCTTTTTTGGTTGTACACCTGATGGCTCCAGTTGTTTCCTCTTCATAATCTTCTCACCCTCTGTGCACCGATTCTTGCTTCAGGTTGCAATTGTGGATGAAAAGTTGAAATTGGGCCCGATCAAGAGCAAGTGTAATTCGTTAGCCAACGTGAAACACAAACCAAGTTAGTTCAAACTTCACGTTTCTCTTTCTTCCTCTAATGATTAACCAGAACTTTCGGTCATGTACCGTTTTTGTTCTCGAGACAATCGGAGCGACCTGAACAGTGTAATTTTCTTGTTGTTTGCGCTGGTAAATCTGAACTCATCATGCCCATACGATTGCTGGGTACCTCATAGTTCCTATATATGCTTGGGTTTTACAACTCTGCCCAGTTCACAATGTCACGATCTGCGCTCTCCTATTCACACATTTACCGTGAATCATGGTATTTGAAGTTTGCGCCTATTTGAACTTTTTCATGGTCGATCTCTTCTTGTAAATTAGTGCTTACATTACGACCATCATCTTTGTAGTGAATGCGTCGATCCCGACCTGCATCATGTATGGCCAATTTTTTTAGTATGTCCCATTTGGGCCAGGAACATTTTTTCTCTTTGTCGGTAATCTAGGTACCTAAATTCTCCTGTTCATATAGGTTCGGATGACCTTCATATTGTCTTTCATATCGGACATATACGAGATTCATGCAACAGAGTTTAGCGCGCTTGTTTCTCAGTTACTTGAACATGAATTCGAATCTTTATGTGAGCAAGCACGATATGCTGGAGTGATGCGCTTCAACATGAGTGCCATTCGTAGGGCTGATGGTTTCTTAAAAAAAGTGTTCCGATTGTACGTTCATAATTGTCACATAGACTGCTCACAGAACTGGTGTCGATTTCCTTTTCTGTATTCGGTTTGTGACTTACACTTACCTTTCTTGTTCCAGTCCCATTTGAACAAGCGGGTTCGTTACTTTCTAGGAAAACACGTGCAGACAGGAATATGTCGGTTTAGCGGATATATGACACATGTGGTTGCTATCACTGGCTGTAGCAGGAATCAGATCGATGGATTCAGTCAATATGAACATGCATCGGTGGACAGTCTTTCGCTTGTAGACACGTGCAGTAAGACGTTTGTTGTCACATGCTGCAAACATAAACTGCATGAAGTGCAGTATCAGAATTGAACAAAGTCGTGACCAATCAGTGTGTTTGACTTATCATTACCATTGCCTCACTATTGATTCCTGCGAACCCTGCTGTAGGTAGGTTCTCGATTTTGTTACCGGTCTAAGTGATCCGTTCATTTTGCTCTCGTGTTGTGGTATTCCGCCCATACCGTATGTAATTGAGTTGATATAAACACGTCGAAGCAGTTCCTCTTTTTCGTACCGATTAGTGTGAGGCGTTGGTGAGAAAAACGCGGAGTTTGTCGTTATGTCTTCGAAATGATGAGACTGCCTCTCTAAGTAATGCCGTATTAGTCCATTTTGATCGGAACGGTCTCATGCACGCCAGCTTGACAGTTCCCATGTGTTCCTCTATATACTTGCTCTAAAACAGCCGTTTGATGGGTTGCATGTATTCTGCATTGGGGGCGTGGTGGCATCATCCTCAGTACCTGCTGCTGCAGAATCTTCCCGAAGTTTCGGTCAGGCCAAAAGAACAGTGATAGCAAACGACTAGGAATCGGATTCTATGTTACTGGCGTTGTGAATCTCGTACAGTTCAATTTCACTCGTTTATTCATCATCATATCACTTTTCAGTTAGTTTTGTCAGTGTGTCATCCATCCTGCAACTGTTAAATTGTTCAATTGATAAAAACGTAACCACCAATTGAATGTTTATTCAATTATGAGTTTCCCGCTATTCGAGTATGCTTTCTTACACTCCTTGTAACATTTCAAGGCGGTGGCAACGTGCAAATTGTTGACATCAAGTTGGATGTGAGCACCGCCAAACCGAGGGTAAATTCCATGCAAAATGTCAAGCATGTCCCTGCGGGTGGTCAAGTTCAGGTGAGTTTTGGTTTCATCACGTCGTATTCAATACTCCTCATGTCCGTTTTCTCAATTGATGTTCTTCGTCATAGAACACACCTGCCATTTGTTCGAAACATGCAATCCCATATCGGTTGGTTGCATCTAATCATGATTTGTTGCATTGTCCTTGTAAGGTCACAAATCAATCGATTGCCTTGTTTGTGTGTAATACTGATACATTATCGCCTCCATCCTGGGCAGCAAAACCTCACCGATTTTCGTACGTGCTTAGCGGCCACATGCTTATAAAAAGCTCTAGTCCAAAATTAAAACATTACGTGGAGTGAACTTAAAACACAGAACTAATGTGTAATTTCAAGCAATCAATATCAGCGCCTTTTTTTGCTGTTCTACCCTTGCGCAATTACAAGGAAAACATTCACTCCATTGAATCTGTTTAACCTCCTCGTTTCCTAAAGTTTCATGGCAAATATTCTGTCATGAAATTTTCATTCAGAAAACCAAATAGGTTTGCCACTGGCTACGTTTTTTTTTAGCACTTTTTGTCGTTTTCCTGCGCGAGGTCAATTTTTCTTTACTTACTTCTTATATTATTCAGTTTCGCTATCGCAGGATTACTCTATGTGACGAAATGTTGGTTGGCATCCTTTTTGTCTATGGCTCAGTCAGCTTACTTTGTACATCTTTAATACAAATCGAGTCGTTTGGACCTGCCTGGTCTTCTCAACCTCATCGTTGCTTACTCATCTGTACCGTCAGAATCGTGCCGCTAAACGCAAATGTCATTGTCGAATTATTTAAAGGCGTTTTAAATCCATCTCTCTCTCTCTCTTGAACAGCTACGTCTAACAACTGTAACTCTGATGTTCGTTTAATTCGCTGGCCTCATAAGCTTAGAGGGAACAACTCGCTTTCGCCAGAGATTACGTGGATTAGCTGATGATGCGTCTGCTTTTGTGGTGCACGATCTGTTTATTTCCGCTTCACAATCACCACTTACTAGCTAAACATTCCGGTGTGTGTATGGACAAATTGAGCTTCCAGACTCGTTTAACGTGTGAATTTCATTGTTGTCTCATGGACTGTTCTCATCTCTATCGTTATTTTGTTGATATATACTCTGATTCTCCCAATATTATGAATGAGATTTATAACAACTGAACGCTATTTGGTGAAGCGAAAGATTAAGTCATTTTCATGAACCCGACTGTGAGTTAAAATAATCGCCACAATTTTGGAAGTCCTAATTTTTTATGGGGTCTGTTACTTCTTAGCTTTCTGTACGTTGTGTAAAGTTGGCATAAAATCGTTTTTTATTCAGCAGTATTTGACCGCCAAACCTCAAACACTATTAACTTGTAGATCTTCAATCGAATTCAGTGAAGTTCTGTTTGTGCTGAATGGCATTGAGGCCATTATGTGTTGTGGTCGGTTGTCACGCATTTGTATCATTTAACAGCAAAATCGATATGAAATTTAAATATCTTGCTAACGTACAAATGAAGAAACACAAAATCGTATAGGTTCCCGGCTCGGTAGAGAACTCCAGGGTGCACAGGAATACTGTTTTGTTAATAAGAAGTTTTAAACCGCACTCCATGCCAGAATGAAAGCAATGTCAAAGTAACCTTATGATATGCGATCTATTCCGGAAACAGACTGGTAAATTTCCCAAAGGCACTTAAAAGGTCAAGTTATCGAACTTCAAGTATACTTGCTTCTGAAAGGGATCGATGTTTTTTGGTGGCTGCAAAATGCACCGTGATTAAAACACATCAATATCATTCAAATGAAACGTCAACCGACTTCGAAACTTTAGGAAGACCCACTTTGGTTTCAGTAGTCGATTTGCTTCGGGTATGAAGCACTTATTCCAGATTGACCCTTGACAGTCGGCGTTGTTTTAACTTAGATTACTTTATGGTGTCCCCTTCATCAGAATTGATGAATTGTCGGTTGTGGACCAAATTCACTCGTTGCAAATTCTGCATTGACGTGCTTTCACATATTGGCAATCTCCTAAATGCTGTACAACTAAAGACATCATGTTGAGAACTTAAAAAAATGTTAAAAAAAGGCCAAACAATCTTTTGGCTCGTTGCTGCAACTTTGATACATGTTATTCTACGATTGAATAGTGTTGCAGTCGCTTTTTCGTACATAACGCATTTTGATGTGATAGAGTAGTCCACATTTCCTCCCTCGCTATCAGTAACGTTGCAGAAAATCAATACCGTTACTGATAATGCATATTCGGGAAAGTGATTGCTCAACTGTTCCTTCCACTGTTATTAGCTCAACAACACATCTGTGTAAGATAAGTTTGGGCGTTGGATGTAAAGGATGATTTTTCAGTGTTGCAGCACAGTGTGTTGTTTTAATTTGGCCGAACTACTTTTGAAAGGTGTTCTGCATAAATTCACCACAACCGTAATCACACTGAATTTCAGACATCGTTTCTAAGGCTTACCTTCTAAAAACTTAGTTCACGTGACCCCTTAGTTGGAAACAGCTAACGTCGTAGTTTAAGTACACTTTTTAAGTGTTTATTTTGTCGCAGTTCTGGAAGCTTGCTTTTCCGTGTTTAGTTAAAACACGATGAACGTTCGATAAATGTGGCAAATGTGTGTTGCTTTCTTTCGTGTACAAGACATTCCAGCCTCTGTCTGGTTTCCGAGGCCTTCTTTGTCTGTATCATCGAGCTCACGAGTGTAGGTTTAGTTGTAAAGCATACTTTAGCGTTCTCATTAGTGCAACATAATGTTGAGATATGAAGTCACAAGTTGGTTGGACGAAAATTTTCGGCAACGTTCATTTGATTGAGGATTCTCTAACCTGTTGTGATCACCCATGGTGAGCAGGCTTACCAGCGTTGAAATGAGCGATGCTTGCTAACCACGTTGTTCATACCCTCATATCTCATTCTTCTGCTTACCTAAGCACATGGCGCTTGTTTGAGCTGCGATGATTGGTCAACTCAAAAGGTTGGCTAGTTTGTTATGGTTCTTTCCTTGCTTCTTAAGTTTACTGTTACCAGATGTCTTTTATAGGGTTTTTGACAACCACGAAGGCATCAGCTTAGCCTCACCCACACACTCACCTTATATTGCATTGACTCACCAAAGACGGTGAAAGCTATATATGTAAAGAACATGCAGGATCGTGATCCGACTGAGAGTATGTTGCTCACGTTTCGCTCTGTGGTTGAGGTTAGCACATCGGTAATCTTAGGCTATCAACTGCCACGATATTTTTAACCCCAAAGGTTTTCTTCGTTTCCGTTGTCCGCCGCCTTTTCGGAGACTAGCTTCTTTATAAAAAAAATTCCCTGAGCAGTATGTGAGCCTGCTAAAGATGTCGCGTGCCTACCTCACATCACGCGGATTTTTTCACGGCCGTCTCGAATGTTAATTCCACCCAGTAGTGCCTGCCAGGGGTGTTCGACACCTTTTTTCCTGATAGGTTTTGCTGCAGACAACATTTCAGATGGTTCATTCTGGAGCTGCAGTAGTTTTTGATATGTAGCTTCTTCTTAGCGCTAAGCTGAAGGCTTATGTGGGTGGCATTGTTCTGTTTAACTCCACCAAAGCATCCAGGTCGTGTTGAATAGGACAAATGACGCGGCTGGTCTATAACTGGAGACGTCCCAGACTTTCAAAATACAATGGACTACTTCAAGACTGGAGCGTGATCGCTCCTGTATTGTTCATTGCATTCATCTCTTGAGGCTCTGAACTTTTCCACTTGTTGAGGTGTTAGCATGAACAACGGAGGCATGTGTTGCTCTTGGTAACCTGTAGTGTTCTTGACATTGAAAGGATTTTCTGCCGTTTTTAGAAAGGATTGGATGCGTAATGCATTGGTGCTGACCATCTCTCTTACCAGTATGATCATGTTTCACATGTTGTACATAGGCATCATCAGTTTTGAGTGCGATGTTTATCCTCCAGTGTCCTGCAAACGCAGTTACCGTATCCCCGCTTTGTTAACCTACAGTTTCCTCCAAGGTTCAAATTAATAATCATTTCCCTGTCGCATTGTCACTGCATGACTCAGCCACCTCGACGAGTCTACAAAGTTATCAGTTGTACGAACACAACTTGAAGTTGTTTGCTACCTTTATTTCGCTTGTGGTCGCCTACCTGTCAATTGTATAGGTTCAACAAACAGCCTCACTGTGTTTAAGTCAATATGAGCCGTCCGTTGTTTTTTTACTTACGTTGAAAACACCGTGCTTGATTTTTCAGCCCCAATTCAGATGCCAGCCTACTTGGAGCTCAATTTACTAACAATATCGATTGGCAAGCAATACAAGGCGCTCGAGTCACGGTTGAGGATGTTGTGTTTTCTTGTGACAGCACCAGATTCTAACCGACGAAACCTCAGTGTTAAAATTTTCATCTACCCACATTATTAATCTAAAGTGGATTTCTAGACAATTTGTAAAGCGTCAATTAGAGGGCTCACTGTGCGTTGGTTTATGCACAGTTGTTCTCGTCCCGGGAACTCCTATCTAGCTCTCCTGACGCATCAGCTAGAGGAAGCCACTATTGTAGTGAAAGTTGATGGTGAACCTAATGGTGATCAGGTGTCAATGAGACAATTTGCTAACGCTCAACTTATGCCACTTATGTGTACGTGTACTTTTCGTTTGTTTGTTTGTTTACATGTGTGTATGTGTACGTTCGTTTTCTCTGTTCACAACACTTACCTGATTCACAAATGGTGGTCAGCTGTCGTTTCATTCAGCTGACATTCTTTCAATAACACTGTTTTGTCCTTATAGATCGTGTCCGAAAAACTCGCGTTCGATAAGACGGTCAGATCGAAAGTGGGATCACTAAAGAATACGCATCACCGCCCCGGTGGCGGAGATGTTCAAGTACGTCGAACGGACTTCAGGGGGCTATTTCAGCACTTGTAGGAGCGTTTTTTCTGGCGCGCCCAGTCCGAAAGACTTTTGAAGCTGTTCGGGCAACCATAGTTTGTGTATTAATCCTCATTGATATCATTTTGTTGACACGCGATGTTCGTCCGCAATGCGCCTCTCAATCAAATGAATCAACCAGGCCAAACGATGAATAAACTCACCAAGTGAATTACCATTGGTGAATACTTTGTTTTAATTTCACTAGTGCCGGCTAAACATGGATACATGGTGGGATTAGTGCCGATACTCGGTCAAGTGTTACCTTGGTTCAGTGTACATATGTTGATTCATATGTCATTTGGGTGAATAGGATGGATATACTGTTGGTCGTCGTAATGAGTTCTTTGAATATAAGGGGAATTCTTCCATAGATGTCGACTCAAAAAGGGCTGTGTTAAAATATTTTACGTGTGTGGTGGTGACTGTTATGCGGTCATCATTCCTGGTGGCACGACATCACAAAGGCAGTTTCTTCTCTTTCACACATCGACGGGATGTCAGCGTGGGCTCCACTGGTTGATTAGAGCTCATCGGTAGTTTGTGTTGTAGTCCACCCTAGGGACTCAAACATTAACCGTTTCCATATGAATTGTACATATTTAGCCGATAAGCTCTCCGTATCACACCACATCCGTGCATCCGAAATAAACTCTCGAACAGGTTTACGATCGTATTTTTAGTCACATGGGTTAGCGGGCGAGCTGTGGAACTGTGACGCGAACGACTACCTCAGCTGGGTGCCACGTTGCTATGAGCAACCTGAAGTCGATATGGGCATGTTTATTGCCTAGGCTCTAGGACGTATAATTGTTGTCATCAAAAAAATTAGGGGTCGACTACAAACAATGGGAGCTCTCATACCGGTAAACCACTGGACGGGATCTTATTTGACATTGAAGTGATTTTATCCAAAACCATTTCTGTTCTGTTAGGCTTGCAATCTGTATCGTACCGGTATTGTTTCCGTCAAGTAACTGTGGCTCTACATCCACATTTTCTAGGCTTCCAATGCACATTCTAGCTTTGGAAATAAACTCTATTTGTCTTCCAGTAGCTGGCTATGATTTTTGAGCAGCCGAGTTTTGTCGATTTGAAGCGAGTCCATTCCACTGGAAAGTTTTCTCATCACCGAACTTATTTAAGTTCATTTTCACTCGTTGTATCTTCCACGGGCAAAATTCATGGCGTTCGTTTGGGTTAGCATATTCAATCCGTTCGACCTAAACGTCAATAAATGATGGCGATCGCCGTTCATTCGAACTTATCTGGAAATTTTCTCTCCAAGTTACCTCTTTGGAGAGGAAAGGTAGTTCTCCTGTTATAGCTTCTCTCGCTGTTTACATTTTGAGGCGGTTGGGCAATCTGAACCATTACTCATAAGCACATGTGCCTTAGCGTTTGCATATAATAATTCGGCCGTATTTAATGTGAGGTAATTGGCGCCGTGGTTCACATAGTGGCCTCATGTTAACGTGATCGGAGTTCGGCTTCCATCCGTGGCTGCTAACGAGCTCTAGCAGAAACGAAACTCGAGTTTAATGCTTTTTTTCCAAGAGAGTCATCTGGGAATTTTTTTGGAATTTAAATGCTATAGTCAGTTTTGTGTTATGTTGCCTAAGTAACTGTTATTGCAGTGCTGTAAGTCTCTTCACCTTACGGTCATCCATAATCGACAAACAAATACGCACAATGATCCTCCATCCATTTACCTACGTGCTGACCTCGGCAACTGATCCGCTTGTATTCTCTTCCTCTCATCACTTTATCGTTATCTTGTCTGTTCGTGCGAATTTAGGCATAGTCAACGTAATTAGTCAAATAGTCACTCCTTTGTTTTGGTCTCCAAATCGCACGGTTTGACAGTACAATACAACAGTAGCGATAGACGCTCGTTCACAATATGCGAAATGCTTGGCTGTGGCGATTTTTAGTTGTCACCAGGTAGAAACTAATACGCAGCAGACTCGGCCGCACGCTGTTATGCCGTTCAAAGAGTAACTAGCCTATATATCACCCAGTTCAGTCAAAAGGTTATTGACCTGTTTGAACGTTTATTTCCGATCTATCTTTCTCGCCAACCAAATTATCTTTGCACGGTGTCCCGTGTAGCCGGGTGGCACTCCATATTAAACACGATTGCTTTATTCCTCCGAATTTCGCCCCGTCATTTTCATGGCTTATCCACCCAAGTTATTTGTGAACATCTCGTTGGGCCTAATTATAATGAATTCCTTCATTGTTTTTGGTTATGATTCCCCGCATTTGTAGATTTTCAAGGAAGCACTGCCCTGGTTAAAATATAATAAGCCGAATTTGCCTCCGGAGGAGAAAGCGCGAATCAACAAGCAACGTCCCATCAGCCACGGAGAGATGAGTACTTCCAGCAGTACTGGGCACACCAGTACTTCCAACAGTTAACCACTTGTGGTGAATAATTTCCGGATAGACCCTCGCATTTTCCCGTTTATTTGGGCCCCGCTTGGTTTTTTCAGGTCTGTGCGATGACCAGCTTGTATACCGCTCACACTAAGGTCTCTTTGCACAACTGTTAGCCAGCTGGTCCATCCACATAACTCATCTTCGTCATGCTCGACACGCAAATCTTTCCCAATGGTGTCATCTACTCCGATTATCATTCCTGGCTAAATATTTGTGCGTGCGTCATCGTTCTCTACAACCATACCCTTTATTCGCTGTTTCACATATGAAAGATATTAGGACGTAAGCGCTTGACAATTCTTCTCACGTATATCCGAACTATCAACACATACAATTACTATCTTTGCGTCTACAGAATACTCAATCGGTGTCGTGTACTTGCCACTTTTGGTACCATTGTTTCCTTCAGATGTCCTCATGCTACTCATACACTCTCTTCCTCTTTTTATCTGCCATCGATTTTGTTTGGTGAATTTCAACTCATCTCATTTAAAAGTGGACAGGGATGTCCCGAATCCCTTACCTGTACAGTACCATCTCACTCCCCCTATATAGCCTGTGCAATCTCCGCCATCGTCCGACCAACAGTTTACACACACGTGTGTCTACTAGCAGTTTGTAAGTAGCATGGTCATCTCCAAATATTTTAGTTGCTCGTTGGCTTTCTTTTTGGGACACAAGGATGACATGCCTCTAAGGTGTATGGAACAAGAAAGATGCGTCGTTCTTAGTAACTGTGATGTCATCTGTGCGCATCAATAAAAGCTTAATACACTTGTTGTCTGTTTTCATTGTAAGGTGATGTTCATCTCAGGATAAAATGGGCCGCGCCATGGTCAGCGACAGTCAAATAAACAAATTCACTAACAGTCTAGTTTGTGTGGTGGCTATTCCAGTTTGTTGAATTTTGGTATTTGACTGTATCCCATTATCTATGCTCTTTTCATCTTCCTTACTTTTGCCGAATAGTCCGAGGATTTAGTTGTTGCGATTTGAACACCATCCATATTTCCTAGCTGGTGATTTAGAACAGCAAACTTCACCCTTGCATACCTCTTGCTAGTGTTCACCACTGGTGCACTCCGCTAAATTTACCAAGAGTTGTAATCTCGCCTAACAGTGTTCGTTGGTATTTGCTAGCTTCGGCACTCCTGGCGCTGGCGCAACATCAGTCTCGCTTTAAACTGCGGGGTGCACGATGCAAATACATCCGCGGAACGGCTCGAGGGGTGTGCACTTCAACTACTGCGCCTGAGGACCATTTTCAATACGTAATGTAAGCAACATATAAGCGATGATTGGGCACAACGATGTATGTTGGGAGGTAATAGCTCCTCTTTACGCGAAATAGCTTCACTACATAGTTTTAAGTGGCTTTTACACCTTATGTGTATGCCTGCTCAGCATCTGTCAACATTTTCAGTTTAAAATGTCACTATCTGTGCTATATGAGTGTGGTCTGAAAAGGCAGCACATTGGGTAACCCGTGGCTTGATGAAAATACTGGAGGTCAAATTTAATCACAGTTGGCTCTTCTTTTGAAGTCAGAAAGTTGTTGCTTGCTGGTGGCTAGAGACGTTATCGGATGTGGCCACAAGCTGTAACCAGAGGCTGGAGTGTTATGTCTCCTGTCCTTGTCGTCTTTGGCAACTATTCTTCAAACGCCTTTCCAAACAGAATATATCAGAACAACAACAGTGACAATCAAAATCGCGCGCGATGTAAAACTGACAATTTGTTTTTTGTCCACTACTTTGCTTTGTTCCTTGTTTTCTTCCACCTGTTCTTTTTATTAACCATTTTAATCCTTGATTTCATATTTCCGTTCAGTTCGTTTACATGCTCATGTACTACTATACTGTATATACGCCATGGAGTCATGATGTCACGCTGATCATTCTTCCACGCGCCCTCCCCCACTAACGGACTGGTGTAGATGACGATCGCTTTGTAGGAAAAAGCCGGTCGATATTTTCCACCTACTCCTCTGTTCATCTAGCTAGCCGATGTATACTCGGTTGGAATAGTAAATAGCCACCCAGTTGTTTGTCAGTGCCGGGCCCACTCGTTTTGATTATCACAATACTAGTGGTTAATATTCATAAGAATTCTATGTAAAGAATAGGTTTCTTCGCATTCTTGATGAGTCATCCACTTCACATTACCATTCTGTCACAG
This sequence comes from Paragonimus westermani, assembly GCA_008508345.1. Taxonomy (NCBI): domain Eukaryota; kingdom Metazoa; phylum Platyhelminthes; class Trematoda; order Plagiorchiida; family Troglotrematidae; genus Paragonimus; species Paragonimus westermani. Next base: position 59,432 of record QNGE01001063.1, read on the forward strand.
TTGGCTCAGAATGCTGTCGTATATGCCTTCGCGGATGACATTTGTAGCATGATGTTTTTTTAGACCCCATATGGTCCGAATGTTGTGTGTGTGTGTGTCATGTTCAGGGGATCACAGTAATTTGGTCGCATGGGCGAACTTGAACTCATTACGGTTAATGTTGCCACTGTTTTGATGACCTCTCAAAAAAGCTCAGTGGCGTCAATTATTTGCAGATCTTCTCCGTGGTGTATATTCCAGGGACTTATCCCACATCTATTTCCCTCTTTAGTGTGCCTGTCTGCGCTGCTTACATTTCACTGATCGGCAGTCCGCTGTCATTTAATCTGACGTGAGCTGACACACACCCTATATTAATGCTTGTGTGCGTCTTATCAATTCAGCAGCAACCGTATAGCTTCGGGTGCATTCATTTTAAAATTTACTGTCATCCAAACACCTTGTAACGCACCTCTGGTTGTTACCATTATTGTCTACGGTACCAGGGAAAAGTTCACGTTTAGAACGAGAAGAGACTGAAGAGATAATACTTAATTATCGAAAATTCCTTTGTCTAGCCAGCCCGAAGATGCCGTTACCCTGAAAACGAACAGTTATTTTTACGCCATCCCACTTCATTGATTGTCCTTTGCTAAACAAATGCACTGTTCGCCCTACTAGGTCGCATACCGACATCTCCTTGATGTCTGCAGCCACGAATTTGCTCCTAGTGACTGTACTCAGACGTGGGCGTTCCAGTGAATGGCAGTTGTAGCGCATGCAAGTAAAGATAGCACTTTTATGCGTCTGTTAATTTAGTCGGTGAATTTCACTCCGCGTCATTGGGTTACTGGACATTGATTCTGTTTGTTGGTCTCTTCAGTTTCGACAATGTGCTTATGGTCTAACTCATGTTTGGGTTCCACTCTCTTGTTAGTTCAATAAAGATATCATCTATCCGCACACGGTTTTTATTAAACACATCCATTTACTAGCGCCTGACTCTAACGATGCACTGTTGCATGAGTAACATACGTCGTAATTGCGCTGCCAGAAGGAAATGGCTCCTTTTGGTGATCTTCGTTAACTTTTTATCGAACGCTCTGATCCGAAAAACAAAGCCATATATTCATATTATGTATGGGTTTCAGTCGTACTCAATATGCATTTCGTACGGTTACGGCAGAGATTGCCCGGTGTTTCGGAATCCTTCTTTGTGGAAAGGTGAATCCGGTCAAATTACTCCATTAACCCGGGGAAGGCGTTGCCAATCAAGTTGTTTTTGAATTTTTCCCTATTTGTTGGGAGTCTGCGGCCATATCTGTAGTTCAGATGCTCCCTTGAATGAAGCTTGTACAACTATTTTACTGAGTGCGCCCCACGGATCTGTTTGAGTCGGTAGTTATCGTAGGATTTGTTCACCGTCATGAAGAAGTTACCCGACTAGGCAATTCGTACACTTCCTCACTGATCGTCTTATTCATGTTGTACAGTATTAAACCTGTTTACAAAATAACGTGAAATTTCCCCACACATCAGTTGACGGTAGATGGAAAGCTTGTGAACACAGTAGTGTAGATGTTTTATCTATCCCAGGATGACATTTCCATACATACGTCCTTATGTATCTCAGTAAACAACGAGTAGCCTGTGTGTCTAACAACATTTCCTTCAACTTACTGGACTGTGTCGCTTACAGTAGTTAGATGGGAATTGAAAGCGAAGTAACCAGTTCAGAGTGACGATAGCGATTCCTCGTACAACTCAAAACAGCTCAGTAAGCCCCGTTCGGGCGTACAGTTTGAGAACTTGATGTCATTCCAGCTGTTTTGTGATTGATTTCTGATGTTCACACAGTGGTTTCTCGTGCTCAGCTCCATTCAATACACCGGGCTGTGTGACTGGATGATCTACTTAATTAGACCAGAATGGCTTGTTTCACAAGAACTAGTCTCTCTAACGATTGTTTATACGGAGACCAATTCAAATTCTACAGAAAACGCTCTAGTAAAGCACTGTTTTCTGGAATAGCCGCTGTTTTAATCAATGGCAGGCTGTACTACAAACACCCTAATGTTATACCTCATGTTCGATGTTTTGCTCTAAGTCTGCCTACTTGGCGGCCGCTCTAGGAAAACCGGCACTTCGTGTTACAAATTGGAATCCTTTCAGTCAATCTTTGGGCATCCCACACTTTTATCATAAATTATACATAGGTAATTGGCATGTTCCGGGGGATTCCACTGGTCATCAGATTACGATATCACGATTCCAGTTAATAGACGGACAGGTCACTCTAATTGAATGATTGTCCAATTGACTCTAAAGATGACCAATCTCACGTAGAGTTTGGCTGTATTTTAAGGAGAGGCGACGATTAAACCAGCATTTGACATCTGGGTTATCAAACAAAGTAGAATGGTAGCACACTAGCAGTTTTTGTGTTCCCTAAGTTATCACTGTAAGAACCGTTATGACAATCCCCAATTGGCGCCTTTGTATCGTTCCTACACTAATCATCTTCAGCCGGCGAAAATCGTCGATTTGCCAACAAATGGATTAGAATAGTTAGATCCCATCCTGAGAGAAAAAACACGTTGCACTGTTGACAATTTACTTTTGTCGGTAATAATATTGTCCACATGAAAGCAAAGGGCAAGATTAATCGTTAAGTGAGATTAAGCGACCGAAAACGACAACACCGTAAAGGGGCCCAAACGAAATAGGTCAGTTAAAAGAATGAACCAAAATAGATTGGTCACATTAAACGATTATGCAGTGTTCTGTCAACATTAAAAAAAGCTAAAGTTTCTTCCCACCCCCTTAAGTTTTCTCATGGTTTGTAGGTTGGACCATTGCTGCTGTTATCTATTCTTCTCCAAGCAGTTTGACAAGTACTCGACGGTAATCGCCGGACGTGTCGTTTTTGACTTTGTCCACCAAACGCTGACCGTAATTTTTCGCGTAGGCCTCTTTCACATCTTCCAAATCGATCTATATAGTATGTGAGCGACACGTGGTGGTATGGAATCAGGAGTCACAAGTTTTAAAGTAGCTTGCACATACATAACTGATCAATAAACGTTGTGCACTGGTGTCACATTTAATTCAACACGAGGGGACCATCTTTGTATGAGGCAAGTGGTCTGCTAAGTTTGGAGCATTGTCAGGCAAACGCAGCGTCAGGTAGTTATGCAATGATCAGAAAAAACTACACCTCATGTGTTGTACGAAAGTTAGCGAAGCGCTTGAAGCCACCACTAGTCGATGGATGGTAGTGTGACTCATCGCTCAGTTTCCAGATCAACCATTTTCTGGGACGGGGCGTACGAGGGTGTTCAGTGTCAGTTCGTGGGATCGAATACAGGGTCGCATAATGTGATACAAACACGATGGTTTATCACCGGCCTTCAGTTGCTAATTCAAGTTTCTACACCGGCTGCCCCAGTCCTAATTAAATGCGAAAATTCTATGCCAGAATGTTGCACACTCGGGTGTGCGTTTCATCGTTTTTAAATGGTTACTGCTCCATTCGGTTGGGGTACACCGGTTCAAGGTGGGGTTGGATTAATATCGACTGTGTGAGACACACCGGGCGTCTCAGGGTCAGTGAGTACGATGGTCCCACTGAAGTAATTTTTCACCATTCGCTTAGAGATGCATATTTTTTCCAGCAGAATATTGAAAATACGATCCATTAGGCAGTTAACTCAGGGTAATGAATAGTTGAATTTTTGGAGCTTTTGGGAACCACAACAAAATGAGATTTACACGTTCAGTCACTTACGTAATGTTTAGTTACTTGTGGTAGTTCTAAAAAATAGAACTACTATTTGATAATATAACGCGGAATTCTAAGCGATATTTCCAAAAAGACTGATGTGTGAATATTTCCACAGGAGTGAACTGAGATTCCAAACAAAGAATAAGATTCTGTCGATTTTTTGGCCACTCTGTCGGAATAGAATACCTCTTCTGAGGAGCAGGTTCCATGTCTGTCTGTCTGAGGACCGGTTAGATCAGTAAATGTAGGTACGGTTGATCTTGCATTAGGCCTATGTGTGCTGTATAACATACTGTCGCGGACGGATGTTTTGATCTACCAGTCACTGAGTGATTATTCCAACACGCTGACGGGTGATGTGATGAACTGTCGCGTCACTAAGATCCACAATAATAGCTGTCGATTTGCTCAAATGCCTCGCGATTGCCTGTCGCCTGGTATGTGTCACTTAATTAATTACCAGTCCACCGATTACCCGAGTGCTTTGATACTGATGGCACTGTACCTGAAAGAGCACGCACACTAATTTTAGTTGTTAGTTGCTCGTGAACGCTTTGGAGAACATGGACATCTTGACGAGCACAGAAGTATGGAGTACGTTACTGCGGTTAAGAAGAGAGTGACTTGGAATTAAATGCAAAACGCAGTAAATAGAGATCTTTTCCAAAATATGACCTGAAACAATATACATTCTGCAGCTGCTGGTGAACTGGCGACAGTGTAAATACCGTAGCGAAAAATAGAGCAGACGGTACTAAGGGCACCATCGTAAAGGGATGGCATATTGTAAACGGTCTTTTTGAAAGGCGTGATTGGTTTAATTGGCAATTTTCCGTCTATGGTGGAAGAGTTACGTACTTACGAGTAGCTTACATTCGCAGCCCAAACTACAACAGAGCAGCAGTATATTTTTCATAACTGGATGGGTTATCTACTCTGATGCAGTTTTTTCCAGCCCGTAGAATAAGCTTAATTTGACTTTTGAAAGACGAATAACGCCGGCCACCATATCGGTTTGTGCGTACATGTTCGTTGAAGCTTACCAAATTGTTAATCTTTAGAAAGTGCGTCTAAATCAGATCCAGTGTATGAGCCCTCTGAATGCTGAACAGTTTCAAATGTAGTCGCTTAATCATTCGGTATTCTTGCTTCGCCACTCTGTTTTTCGTTGCACGCACTTCCCGTTCTCAAAAGTCTAGAAATCAATTTGTAGGTGCTCGATGGAACGACCAATCCATTTGTACTACTTCATACCAAGTAGATTAACCACTCTGGAGGAGATCCGACTGTTTACGAGAAACAATGAGTCAACCTCCTCATGCCCGTTCGTCCTCAAACGTGACGGTGCATGATGCTGACTTGATCCTGCGTCCATTTCCGTTGATCTCGAGTGTTTACGCAACTTGGGGTCAAATATCACTTGCACAGTTGCCTGTAATGTTAGATTAGACATCTATCCGAGTGACGCCTGAGTTTACTGAGTCCAGCCTTGTTCACCTCTTGAAGTTCACTAGTCCAGCGTTGTTCAGTGAATGCGCCTCAGCTACTGAAAGTAACTTTCCGGCTAGATCCGCAATCCGCTTACAGTTTCTATTGGGATTGTGTATCGTTCTGACTGACTAAGAAGCATCAGATCCGAGTATAGACAATTGTACGCCACCATAAAACCCGATGTAATCGCTTCTGAGATTGCCGCAGGTAATGGTCACGCAACGCATGAATTTAGTCCATGCGTTCAAAAAGCCGGGCATGCCGCCATTTCAGTAGAGGATGGTGGCCTCAGGGCAAACTTCAAAAATCCGACTCGGTTCTTTTTATTGCTTATATCTCCTCAGGTAGACTCATCTGCTATACTTATTTTGAACAGTGAAACTGCTTCTGGTATTTTTTCACATTATTGCGACTTCACGCTTTAACAAACTAGATGGGCTTCGGGACCTTTGTTCCAAGCAAAACTCACTTATAGTTTGACGAGGAAGTGCAGGGCGGCGAATTGTACCTCCCTGATGTGACAATTTTTCGCACTGACAGAAAATCAGTAAAGAAGGTGGTGTAGACCCTCATTTGGACTCACGTATAAAGACTTCAAGTATTCGTGACATGGTATCACTAGGTCTTCAGGAATTAGTCTGGGAGGTAGTTAACGTCACTCTAAACTCCACCTGTTTGATTGCTGTTTGGCTGCCTACAGAGGTGTCATCAACACCTCTCCGCGCACAATACTGTCTTTACTTTACACCCAAACTTTGACAGTACGATATTGCAATCACCTGCAGCTATTTATTTAATACTGCAACATTTCCCCTTTTCTCCGAAGAAACTAGATTATTTCAGCGTGTCCAAGATCGTACTAGCTGACCAGTGGGTCAAGCGGGATCTTATGTTGCTTACATTCTTACCAACAAGGTTGACATAATGGACAATCTAAAATCACAGCTTTACTTGATCGCAGGATTATTATATTCTGCTGGTTATACAGAACTAGATGGCATGTTCCCCAAATTATGGATCTGAAGGCTTGTCATGAGATGAGTTTGGCAAGAAAAGAGACTTCAGCAAGACTGAATAGCCTGGAGCCATGACTGCACTCAACCCGAATCATTACTGGCAGCTCATCATCAAGGAAATCTCCTATGCGGTTAACCATGTTTCGGTAGTGTCTCTGATCCAGTGGATGAGTTGACTAGACAACTCTCTCGGAGCCAAGGTTGTAGACTCCGAACTTATCACCATGGCGCAGCGTGGCTTCCATAAACGATATTCGTGCATCTCAAATTTGCTGATTTCTTGATTTTTGGACGAAGGCTTATGACGCAGGGTTGACCTTTGGCATAGCTGATCACTACATCTTTCTACGGAAACTCCATAATTATGACAGTGGCGAGTCCCTGTTCATTTCGTTTGAGGATTATCTGACTGAGCGTAGGTTCAACGTCACAGTGAATGGACAGTTATTAGAGTGGTTCCCTGCTAAAAGTGGCGTTCCTCAGGTACCCATCTCAGGACTTCTGTTGTCCATTCATTTCGTTATTGAAGTTGAATCATGGTCAAAATATAGTCAAATCACCGATGTTGTTGGGCACCGATGATACAAAAGTCTTGCGAGTTCTCAGAACATGTGGTAACCTTACAGAACGATTTGAACTGTTTAAACCAGTGGCCCGTGCTCAAAATCGCACACATTCGCCATCAAACCGACACATAACTTTGAATCTCTTATGGGAATTTATAGAATATTCCACCTCAAAATTTTTACCATTACGTTCTTCATAATCCGCCCACGCTAGGAAACGAACAGGCAAGTCTGTCATGCTTATCTTAAAACGTTTTGGCACTTATTGAGAGAGTTCAGAGATGGGCCACTAGAAAGAACATGGAACTCGGGAAAATCTACTTACTACACAAGCTAATAGAGTCAAGTCGGCTTCTAATGAATTGCAATTCATGTCTACACAATACTTCACATCCCGGATAGAACAGTGACACATCTCCTCCCACCAAACAGGGGAAAACGCCTAAGGCGTCATTCTGCGGAATCGAGTTGTGCAATAGACAGGTTGCTTCGCAGACAGAACTGCTTCATATTGTTCGTATTGGAACTTACTGTCTTGGTTGAATGGGTTGGGAGTTTCGAAATTTTACTTGATCGGCGCATGTGTGAAATACAACCTTCCTAGCCACCATTCTACTCGAGTTCCACAGGTCATTAAATGCTCATGCCTGACGAAATGTTCCTTCAAAATTCACCGCTGATATGGTTGTACAGTTAGATACCGGAGGGCCCTAGTATGGTTTCGTCGATTCTGCAAGAAAACTTGAACGTATCGAAGATGTGCGTCTGAATGGTACCCAGAATAATTATTTTGTTGTAGAGGGTGGATTACTAGAACAGTACAATCTGCCTTCATTGAGTAGTCAGGTGGATCAATTGTTGATTGCCTTACATTTGTGCCGTTTTGTAGTCGGCCAAGGTTCACGTGTTTCTTGCTAGGATCCTTACACATCTGGACTTGTTCAGTCGGTGTCAATCAGTTTTTACATGGTCATCAACCTGTGCGTAATATTTCAGAGGTCTTTAATCTCATGACCTCGCCAATACCGCAAACCACTAGTCACCCTCGGAGGTCTGAACAAGGAGCACTGGCTTAACGATGTGCAATCAGATTGGAACACTTTACGCTTTGAGACACAATGTACATGGGTCAACGGACCTACCGACACGGGTGACCACACAATAATGAAGTTGTGACTTCATGAACCGTGATGCATGCGTTGTTCGTCAAAGGAAACCACGTCACATTTTTACTTAGCACATAGATCTTAAAAACAAAAATGGTATGTAACTTGATATTATCCTAACCATTCGGCGTGTTGGGATAGATCTTATTTTGTCGTTCAGCTGCCATACGATCTACGGTCTGCGAATGCTCTTCAAACCAGAAAGATGCCATCTGTACGCAAATGTTGGAGTGACCCTAGTATGTTGTGGTTCATGTTAAATTATATCGAAACACTTCTGTGTAATTTATTTGGCCAGCCGATTCGTAACTGCCAAACTCATCAGCTACTCGTAGATGGATGAAGTCCAGGGTTTCAATTTAATTGAAAATTGCTGACCACCAGGTCATTATTGGAAAACGACACAACGAAGCGCTTGTAGCCAGAGATTCTAATGTGGTAATACAGTTGCCTTGACAGGAAATTTGGTGGATATATAGGTATGTAGCCCTGGATACGAGCCACTATTGACCTCGAAACACTGCGCAGATTTTGAGTTTAGTGCGTCTTTTCATGTGCGATCAACTGTGAATGGAGTTCAGTTTTTAGCCTAGTCATCAGTTCGTCCACTTAAAATCGGTAAAACCTCGAAAGTTGGCTGTTGCTGAGGCTATTTCACTCTACCTAATTTTTTCCAAACGCACAGTGTCAATTTCTGAAATCACTGTACTTGCTGTGGCCATCCGTGGGCAACCAGGGTGAACAGAATTCAACCATACTCACTACGTAACTTTATACCTCACGGTGTGGCAATGTTGGTCTTACGTAACACTGTAGTTATGATGTCTTAAGTCTCATATTCTCTGTTATGAGTCATCTTTCTCAACTGTTACTTTTAGACTACTAATCTATTCAACCTCGTATTATCAACCGGTTCAGTTGTTTATTTCTGCCATAATTAGCCTCGTCCTGAAACACCTAAAACATACCTGTTTTTTACTTTGTCTTCATTAGCCTGTTTTTGTTGAACTCGGTAATAAGGACCACTGACAGTAAATGGCACGTGTGGATCACTTACCTCGGAACGGGTAATGAGAAGGCGCATGACCGTATAGTCTCGAGTTCCGATTCCTTGCATTGCATCTTTCAGCCATTCGGCAATCAAGCCGGGTCTGTCGGTGGCGTAGCGGACTGTAACGAAGCAATGGAGAGGTCTTTGTATGCACGTTTTGTCAACAAGTATCAGTCCTAGTTCACTTGGGCCAAACAGTCACAACAGTATAGGCTAAATTGTGTTCACATGTTCATGTAGTTTACAGTATAGTGTAGTATGTGGCAAAGTGCTGGAAAATGATCTGGAAATCGTGCTCTTTTCATCGCACTTTTCTGAATGGAGTTCGCGAGGAACGGAAATATAGCACACTTTTGACAACTCCTATGACGGATTTGGTTAGTTTCTTCTGGAGTCAAACTGACAATAAGAATCGTATGTTTCTATGTGACCTGTGGTCTAGTAGGCTGTTCATAATGGGGGTTGAAGGACTCACATTCCGATGTTCAGTACTATCGTTGTTAGACTACAGGATCACTTGTTGAAGTAATTTCATCAAGGCAGTACACCTCTTGGATAATTGTGTGATTCCCATAAAGTATAGTAAGGTGGTAAGATTTTCGGGTCCATATGTTGGTTCCAAGCTCTCAGTGGGGTCCGTGGCTCATCTGAATGAGCACACATCAAGTAGAAACGTCTTTTTTTATCACTGGTTCAAATTCTTGATGGTTCCCACTTTGATCTATCTTGAAAACACGCTCATTCGGTGGGTATAAATAAGAGAATCGTAAAATATAATGCCAATTGCCTCTAATAAACTTACTCAGAGTAAGAACCAATGTACGATAGTCGCCGCTTAGTTCAGAGTTCATGTCTTCCAACAAGGATTTACCAAAGAGCTGATAGGGGATTAATCGAAACAGAAAATTGCACTTAGACTGTATTACTTTGTTTTACACGAAGCAATAGCAACAATTTGAAATGGTTTATGAACTAAAGACTAGTCTCGAATTTCATTTTTTTTACCCAATTTAAACAGTGTCTGGTGGAGATAAGTAAGTATCTTAGATTTCTCAAATGAAATCACCACGAACGGAACTGTGATAAATTAGGTAAGTAATTGAGAGGCTCAAATAACTAAAATGAAATAATGTGGTCATGGTTAACCTCGTCATCCTCATAGGCTATGAAAACAGAAATCGACGCACCTAGAGGGGACCGCTGAACAAAATTCGTCCTCACTAAGGAACTCTTTCACAGAAGCGAAACTATCCCTAAGTGCAATGAGAAGCAAGGATTTCAGTTCCGAGTGTCGAATACCCCTGCAGGGAACATGTTACACAATGCAGACTTAATCTTCTTGTTTGCTATCGGCGCCTTCAAAGTCGACCTCATTCCATTCGTGTTTATCAAACCATGACTTCCCTTCTGTTTTTCTTCTTGATTTTCGGAAATCGTCTACAATCCTGCGAACCCACTGAACGGTCAGTTGCGAGTAATGATGTGTCAAGATGATGACATCATATTCATGAACGAATAACGGAAATACCAAGATTTCAAAATTGACTAGTAATTCTTTGAAAAGGACAAGATTTTACAAGGGAATAGTTGAATTAAGTGACGGGAAACCAGTTTTTCTCTTAATGTGGTAGGAATTAGTAACAATGCTACCTGACCTCAAGGCTTTTATTGGAATTGTACACATGGACGCACATTGCCTTTTGTTTTCTTCTCTTCTGCCAGCGCAGTGATGGTAAATGTTTACGGCTACCGGTAATCAATATTCGCAAAATTCCCCTATTTTTTGTTGGATTGCTTTTAACTAATCGTTGCATGTTCCTGCCTGTAAGGAGCATACCACATACAGGCGCAAGTTCGAGATCTGCCACAGGTGCTTCGTAGGAAAAAGCACTGTTATCGTATATTGCAGTCTGTCGGGCTGATACGATATTATTCTTGCAGAGCATTTGAAACTTCAGTATGAAAGGATACCAGAAACAGCTTTCTGATCGAACTTACTCGAGCATAGGCTTCTGCGTCGGCCGCCAGCTGGAACGGGGTGCGCCCGCACACAATGCGTGAAATTCGCTTCTCATTGGTGCCCACCTTGCTGAAATGGGACGTGGGAATGAGATAGTTCCTTGTGGGTTTCAACTCTCAAAACCAAGACTCTTTTGAATACATCCACAACATCCGCATTCCGATGAGTCGCCATAGTTCCAATGTGTTCCTTCTCATGTGGCTAGTTGGTAGATGTTTCACAGAATAGCAAACAAAGTATGACACTGAATAACTCACCTTTGGTCGCAGTTTTTGTATCCGGTTGACACTTTTGGTTGGCATGCTTAGAAATTGTGCACTTGATATACATTTCATACTTGTTGGAACATATTAATAACAACCAACCTCGCCATTTCCTTGAAGTTCGTTGATTCTAAAGCCAGAGACTTAGTAATACTCGTAACATCTATTCATAAATGTTTGTAAATAGTACCCGGGTTGCTTGTCGTCTTCATCAACGAAAAACATGCGTTACTGGCTGCGATCGATAACTTCGTGGACTCACTCAGGTTGAAGCAACCAGCCCCATTGGATTTATCCGGAAAGGACTGACAGAAGGCTTGCCTAGGTTGAATCCCATTGCCATATAGGGATCAAAGTGCACCACCCCCCATGTAGACAGTTTCTTCAGTAACGTGGCATCACAATCGACTGTTTACTGTATTCAGTATATTTTCTTTTCTTTTTCACTTAAACCGGAGTATTTTGTCCTGTTTCGTGTGTGCATGCAGACAATGTATGTGACCTGTGCGGCGGGACAGCTTGCATGATTCATGGCATGCCAACGCGGTTGTGCCCTTGCACTTGACTGTCTGAATTTGTCATGCGATCTTCCTGATTGAACAAATGAGCTCTGACCTCCCTATGCATGTGTTGACATTATGCGGTCTACCGTTTCACTAAACAATCATGTCCGCTTGTTGTTGCCTAGGGTTTCTACTGCACCTTTGTCCTCCATGCTACACTTTAATACTGTTGCCTAACCTTACCTGTCTTTCACATTCACAATAAGACAGTTGCATGGTCTAATCGTTGCGACACACGAGCTTCATTGATAACTGTCGGAGGATACATCACGAAAGGTTCATTGTGTCAAAGTTAGGTGGTATCTTCATAAAAACTTTCCTCCGACACACGTCACTGAACTGTATCGGACTCGCTATCTTTCAAACTAAACACCGGTGTACCTATTGCAAACGTATCGCTTCTTAATCAATAAATCCGTCATATTACTCATCAGTAACGCAATTATGGCGGTCAACAGTTAGGTTGGTGGATACTATTGTTGGTTGCTTGAGGTAAGCCAATCATGACAGTTCATCCTCTAAATGATCTAGGAGATGCAACATACAGTGGGAACGCTAGTTACTAGGGTCTCTGTGAAAAATTTACGGGCTCTCAATGTCGCTTTGCAGCTCAGTTAGTAGATCATATGCGACGTAGGAGCATGCATTTCCTGTTATTGGTTCGAGTCCATTCGAAAACCGGAATATCCACAAATAGACCGTTTTATAATTAAAAAATCCCATACCATTCACTAGCAAATCGCTGCTGATTATGAGCACATTAACGCAGTGTTATCAAAGCACTGCTCTGTAGACGTCACGAGGAGACTGGACCTTGACGTGGTGTGACGGCTTGCGCATCTCCATGACATTTTGGGCTAAACTGGACAGAGTTACTCATACCAGGCAGGCCAACAGGTAGAGGTCTGACAAACCACAGTCTCCTGGTCCTCCAGGTTGGGGGTTGGAAGATGGTTGGCATCTCTTCCTGAAAAACGTACC
>QNGE01001063.1:75647-142039 GCA_008508345.1 Paragonimus westermani
ATGATGATGATGATGATGACTGCTCTGTAGCCAATTTTGTCCTAGTTTGCGCTTATATGGTAAGAACTGTCGGAAACTTCCGGTAGGTCAAATTTTCGCCTTTCATGCCACAAGATGTTTGTTGTCATCTGTTGTATTAAGCTGTACACAAAAGACCGGATACCATTAGGTTGTGCAAACCGGTCGTGATAACCCGGCTTGTATCACAAATTGTGTGTGGTGGTCGGACATCGGCATCACTGAACCATTACGTGTTCAGGAGCATTCTGATTATACACCAACAGTTTTGAGAGTGTGTGTTCCCATCCTGACATTGTTCTACCATCGTACCTTTGTGATATCCATGCGTGTAATTTAGCAATACAAAGATGACTGTATCCATCCCAACCACAATGACGTTGATAAGTCATCCACTAATGACGAAGTGCTATATCACATGGGTGCCATGAGCCTAGTGGATAAAGGCTTTAAATGATAAAGTGTAGGTTGTTGGTTGCAGTTTCATTTCAGCTTTCTTCACTCACTTAAGTCAAAGAGAGAGAGAGAGAGAGAAAGCCAATCACATTAGAATGTTAACTTTGAAATGTAAATACTGAAACGTTCACATCAGTTCAACTAGCAAGATCATGTTCGATGTGCATTGGCAATGGGAAATGATATTTATCTATACAGATCATAGCCAGTCACTTACGATGCACCGGCAGCCAACAATTCCTTAGCATCCGAGTCCGCTAGCTCTTTGTTCACCACAGATTGCACTCCGTTTTGTGAGATTGCTTTTAACTGGATTGCGGGAATATCATCTCGTTGGGCCTGTGCCAATAGCGTCAGTGCATACTGAAAATCGCCACTGGTCTCACTCGTCAGATCGGTTAGCAAGGTTCTTTTGGGATCTGAAGGTCGCGGAGTGAAGTATTATTTTGCACCCACTGCATAAAGTGCACATTAACACAAACAATACTACTACTTTTGTCACTCTGGTTTATCCAACCCTCATGTGGTTCCTTCTAATGCCACTTCATCATACAAGTTTAAGGTAACCACTAATAAACGAGTTACCCTCATCAACACAGACAAGTTCTCACTGAGGCTTAACTACCACACAACCATGAAAAAACAAACCCTTTACGGGAAAGAAGAAAACGGAAGGGGGAAGGACTTGAATACGCAAAACAGCCACGTCTATAATCAAACGTTCAAAATCTAATTGCTTACACCGTACAAATAAACAACCGAGCTGTAAGTGAAAGTAAGGCGTCATCAGAAAGACAAATTCCTTGCGGCTTTCACTGAACACGTCATTGAGTGCACTCGCGTCACAGACAACTCGGCCAAATAACAACAACATTCACGCCACTGAGCTCGATTAGCCGCCACCTTACCTAAAGTATCCTAACACCGACTCTGTGAGTCGTAAGGTACCCATCCTGGGAGAACAACCCGATCTACAATGTTCAAGCCGTTGGTGAACGACTTCATCCCCAATCTACAGGTCATTATCTGTCCACCTAGAACCTCACGTCAGTAGGAGTGAACAAAAGAACCCGTTTGACAATCAATACCAAACGCCCGCTTCTTACCCTCCTCGTTGCTTACTCGTTGGCACCACTCCATACGAGCGATTGAATGCAGACAACAGTGGTCAGAAATCCGAAGACGGTTCACGTCTACCCTGAGCGCCCATGGTTCGCTGTCATAAAGTAATACAACCCTAACTGTTGTCTTATATACGAGAGCTTTGGGCCTGAGAGAGATACCTCTCCATCGCCAAAGGTGCCTCAGATTAGTGAATACCACTCTAACCTTAAAAATACGCGTTTCTACTTTATTCCCTACGTCGCTGCCGCTGCTGATGCAGCTTCCTAAGTACACAGACCAGTCAAAAACCTTCATAGCTTCGTAACCTGACATGAAATCTACGTAACCACAACAATCTTGCAGAACCACTTTGCACTTTGAGGCTGTAAAGCACACTCCGAAGTACTTAGCAGAACGCGAAATAGCATCTAGCATTGACAAACGGGAATGTATTAGTTATCTAGGGCGTCAATAAGCTGTTCTTCTACAGAATTGTGTTTGGGTTTTCAGCTCTCGGCGCGGGTTGTAAAATGGACAGCATAGTAGATATCAGTGATCTGCAAACTGGTCGAATACAAGGCTCCAGTCAGTCAATCAACGGCCAAATCGATCGCAGTCAGATTACGCTACACATCGCTTGACCACAGGGACAATCAGTCCGGATCTTGGAACCCTCCTCGCCTCGAATGGTTGCTTCTCCTCAGTCACTTACATGCAGGCAACTTACCTCGGTCATGGGACAGAATCATATCTAGTTTCATTGAATTAGCCCACTGAATCTGGGACAGTTACTTTTGACTGATGTGTCTTATTCAAGTAAAAAGCAATTGGAACTGTTTAACTATTCTACAGAATTTTTCTTGGCTGAACTCTCGCATGCGAATCTAAAGGAAACTGATGCAAAGAATAATCTTCTCATGAATACGACTTTTGAATACGAATAGTTTGCTTGAAAAATTTCAGCTGGTTGGCACAATTCAAAAGATAATCCCTCTATCCAGAGCTGACGGTTCTGGGCCAGTGAAGTGTTTCCAACAGACTGATATTTGATTATCATCACCAACTTCAAAAAGAGCTCACGCGCTTTATGTGCAAACCATTGAGAGATTAGCCTGATTCATATTTCGTAGAAACTGCTTGCAGCCGTTGCACTTCGTAGGGAGTGCGATACGCGAACAACGTGATCGTGACGAACAGGCTGGGTGTGGCGCTGGCCACGGTTGTATTACAAACGAGGCATTCGACCTTGATATATTCAAGCAATACTGCTGTAATCTGTGATGGTTCACAAAGAAGCTGAAACGTCTTTGACAAGTCGGAGTTTCATTTCGTCGATTTGGTATGGTCTTTTTACCTTCTGAGTGCGACGTGCTGTTATGGGACTGGCAGGACTCCTCGCCCGTTTACACATTTGGTAGTGATTCGTTGGAATTGTTTGTGGAGTTCATGCTCCGTGGGTGCTGTATCAGCAGTAGTGAAGTATCGGTGAGATTACAAAGCATACAGCTGAGGCTCGTGTAGAGTTTGTTAACTTGCGCCGGCGTGATCTATGTTTTAACAAAAGACCAAATGCAGAATGCCATTGTAAGAACAGTCGTAGTATACGACTCCGAAAATTGGTCTATCTACTGCTGTCTCCAGACCACTACCGACATGTATTGCAAACATTGTGCCAGTGATTGTAATGTTTGCTGACGTATGATCTGAACGGATAGGTTCTGTCGGCCCCTGAACGTGGTGATCTCGTCTCACAGGCCTCGTTGGCTTGGCTGCTTCTTGCGAATGCCAACTGATTGCTTGCCACCTCGTGATCGTGAGCAGCGAGTTAAACTTGAAGCTAGATTCTAGTTGTCAGTGTGTGACTTGAGTTCGGAGCATGAAGACGCTCAACCTGAGGCTTGCTTTATTAGGGCTCCCTGTCTAGGATCCATTGGACGATAAACACTTGGTTGAGGACGCTGTGTGATAGGACGAAGGTTGAAAGTCAATGACGCCCGTGTTGTGAATCTTCGTATGGATCGTGTTATTTTTCATCTCTCTATCTGTAATGAGCCTGGACCAGAGCGGTTTCCTGATTGGGGAAATTTCAGTCGATCACAACTCACGCACAAGCTGCTGCAAGCGGAACTGTGGTCGAACGGTGTCAACCAATCAAAAACGGCAACCAGCTCCTACATCGAACTTGTTTACAGAAGAAGATCTCAAGTTTTTTGGGTGCATGCCAGATTTAGCAACCGAGTTGTTCGAGCCAAGATCGTAGAACGTAGCAACGAACCGGCCTATCAAAATGCAGAAATGTTTGTAACCCGATAACAGTCCCGAATAAGTTTGCTTCTCCATAAAAAGGTGCTGTTGTTCAGGACGCGACACCACACAGTTTTCCTTCTTCACTCTACACATCCTTTTTATTTCTCTCATCCGATGTACTGCGTCTTTTAGTTCATGTGATCTTTTTGTTTTAAATACTCAATCACCAATTTATTGAGTGAACTTGAGAAAAAAGCATTATGCTTTTTTTCTAAGTGGTCGAGACACCTGGGTATGGTTCATATGCGATAGTGACCGGAAGCTTTACAGAAATTATTGTCATTTCCAATGTGGGATGAATGGGCCAGCAACCAACCAACGCTCGACTTGCAGGCGTTGTAGTGAAACAAGGGGATGAAAGTTCTATGGCAGTCGATCGCATGATATTTACTTAGGCACCTAGGTTCAGGTCGAATTTATGTGCTATAACCAGGTCGAACAAGCAGTGTGTAGCGAATTGAGTTGTTGGTTTGATGTCCATTCTGATCAAAACAAAGGTAAGAATTACAGATACGTTGTGGGCGCACTCAACCGGAGATTTGCTCTTAAGCATAACCTCAACAACCTGCTGCTCAGCAGTCAGACACGTTTTCTGAGCCGCACTCAATCTTACTGTTATTTTCAAGATGGACCAACCGAGCTGTTCAGTTGGTTGAATAAATGCAGAATTCAAAAGCAGATTTATGTGTGATAGAACGTGAGGATGTGATTATGTTTTGATCACTTCGTTTCAACTGACCTTCAATTTTCTCATCCTTGAGTACTGCAAGAAAGAGGAAAAACAAAAGACGGGAAGTTGATCATAAATGAAAATTCGAACCTGAATACTACTGGTAAATTGTGAAAGACTGGGTTTAGTGATAAATGTTAGGTTTACGATAAACTTTGCACCAGGTGTAATGTATTCCACACTAGATGTGACCAAGACGGAACAGCATGATAATAATTTATCCAATTCGAAAGTTTTCTCATATTGGCCATACGATATATTTTCTATTGTTTTGTCTGGTATGAAAGAGTACATATGCTTCGACGAGGTGTCGTGGACCAAAGGTGAGTTGAATACAAAGCAGAGAGCACTAACGGACGGCAACAGGACTGTCAGCCAGTTTCATATACTGTGTAAAACACTCCACCTGTCTCAGAACAATAAAACATTCACCAGTTACTAATTTGAATGACAAAATTAGAAGACCGGTTTCGCAAGATGCTAGTACCACTCGGTATGTTCTCGTCGGTGACTACACCTGACGGTGATGAACATCAAAAAATAGTTGGACGAATTAGATTCATACATCAAGTAAATGTATGTATTAGTCTGTCATTAGTCAGAAGCGTAACAGACGGAGGTTCAAGGTCAACTTTCACACACGGAGGCTTGGCTTGTTACGCATGACTAGCAGTACCTCGAGTGACTTAAGGGTGTCAGGCTTGTGATGACGCATCAACACACGATAAATGTTTGTCGGGTCGACCACATGAGCAGCCTCCAGCAGGTGTCTGGTGGTCGAAGAAGCCGGCTTGCGTTGTTTGATGGGGTCGCGTCCGGGTCACACCACACGTCAAGTCCTCGATATACTTGGGCACGCGTTTCCTCACTCTAAGGCGCAGGGATAGATCAGTTCGGCCAATCTAAACGTCACCACAGCTGTAGGTGAACTGGCAGATAAGATGTGAAGCGGACAGCTCTGGCATCCTGATTTTAATGTGAGGAAGTGTGAGTGATTTGGCGCGACTGCGTAAACACAGTGTAGCTGCGTTGTACGTCCGTTGCATGACCTGCGTCAGTCGTCGCGTTCGAAACATTTTACCATCCTCTTTGTAGGTAACTGCATGTACACCGGTTTCTTTAGACCAGACGTTCCTTGTGGGTCTATCACCTTCGGCATGCTGTGAAAGTCGATAAAACCCTGTGGAATATCGTTAGAGACCAGGGTCTCACTAATAAATTTAAACTCTGTATATATACAGAGTGTATCACCCATACATATAGTTCACATTCTATGAAATAAACAACGAACTAGCGAGCGTTTGTGTTGTATGGGTGCGAAACGGTTGAACTTCAGATATTGTCCTCCACAGGTGGAATTATAATGTACCGATCGACACATTGCACCATCATTCCGTCGGTTGATACTGATGTCCAGAAAGGCGAGCGTGTTTCCTTTTTCAAATTCGGATGACAACGTTAGATTGCGATGCAAAGAGTTCGATAGATCCAATAGGTTTCCTACGGTCTCTTTCTCTTATGCGAATACTATTATGCCGTCAGCATATAGACGATAAATCGGGATGTCATGCAGTGTATTCGCGAGGCGGAGCTCAATCATAGACGTAAATAATTCAGCCGTATTCGGTCATAGAGGGCTACCCATCGCAATCCCGTCTACTTGTTTAAATCTTACGCTTTGCAAATAAAATTTGATATTTTCAGTGTACAACAGTATCAGAGGCTTCAAAATATTGGTTGGGACATGCAGCTTTATGTTACGACCCAGTGGAAAGTCACAGATAAAGTCAATCGTCCACTTTGATGAAAAAACGAATTTACATCAGGATAGCACACAAATTTTCCTTTCAAGTCTGCACCACCTGGAATTTCACACATTTCAAACGTATCTTTCATAAAAAATTTGGAGACGAGCGCCCGAAATGGCAGTAAAACATCCACCAACCACTTGGCCCGTTTGTGATAAGGCGAACCCGCCATCGCAAGGATTGGCCGTGAAGGCCTTTGCGGTTCGTGAATCGTGTGTAAACCGTATAACTGCAGAGCCCTACTACCAATATGTTTCATAAAGTTGTACTGCCTCTCAGTTATTTACCCATGTAAATGCAAAGTCTGCAACTCACGGCAAATGTGTTTCTCCACTAGCATAATGTTTTCATGTTGGTTTCATCTGAAAGGAGTACATTCATTTTGTCCACATATTGCTATGTGTCCATCACCACCACTCCGGACGATTTACTCGATGTATGAATTTAATTCGCCCAATTGTTTTTGGTGTTCAACTCTGTTATTTGTAGCAACTGATGAGAACATACGAAATGGTACTAGCATCTTGCAAAACCAGTCTTCTGATTTCGTTATTCAAACTCCTGCTGTCGTGAATTTCAAGCAGGCACCGTTAGCACTAAAGCGAACGTGTGACTTAAGAAGTATAAGAACAAATTTCAACATCTACAAGAAGTCTGGTAATACCCGCTGTCGTCGAACAGTTCAGTCTTAATAACTAGTTACAACAAAGGTTACTTTATCAGCTCCCGTAATGTTCTCTTCTTCTATTGTGTTACCTAATCTCGTTAAGTGTGCCACTGTTTACGAATAACTTAATCAACTCGAACCCAGTAAATCAAACGCAAATACTGGTATGTCATCAACCATTACTAAGGAATATGTGGAATTGTAATGAAAACACGACTGATTCACTCTCTTGGTGTGCTTCACTTCGCAACATTACGGACTCTTCTATGGCAGTAAAAATCATACTAAAACCATGCCAAATTTTGTCTCATTTCCTGCACATCGGTAGCATTGAAAATTTGCCTTAAAAAAATATCGCTCAAATGGAAACTGAAGTGACCAACACGGACTAATGACTTTATCTACATTAGTTCTCGCGCCTTGACGCGAATGTCGCCACTCGTCTACTGCATTGCTTTCTGTCGTTGTTTGATGGAAAGTTCGAAAATATTCGCATATGTTTCACAGAATACATCAAATTATTGGGCAACATTCTTTGACAGGGTCCACCTGTTCATTTCAACACACCTGCCATTCATTACTCAATCCCAGATGTTTCACGTGATGATTTTTCCAGTCGTAGTCAAGTTACTAAATTTGATCATCACGTCTGTTCACCAATGGCCCTGGTATTTCCCCGATGCAGACTTCTGTTCTTTCGTGTTCTCGCTCTACACAGCATTTGTGCTGGTTGCTGTCCTAACCTGTTTACACAACTATGTCGATAAGGTAGTGTTTGATATCAGGCACCCCGCGGTATTCTCATCATTTGCCCCATTAATCAATTTGCCATAAGTTTCACTCCGGTCAAAGTCCCGCAGCCTGTCTTCTAACATTTACAGGTATACTGACATGTCGTTGTCATTTACGAAAAACCCAA
The DNA here is from genome assembly GCA_008508345.1 of Paragonimus westermani. Lineage (NCBI taxonomy): Eukaryota > Metazoa > Platyhelminthes > Trematoda > Plagiorchiida > Troglotrematidae > Paragonimus > Paragonimus westermani. The sequence goes on from QNGE01001063.1 coordinate 83,657, forward strand.
CAAAATTTTTTTTCTAATGATTGATCATCACTCTCATAACGAAGGATTAACCCACCTTCTTTCTGTGAAGCATCTGGTGCTTATTCCGAATGGTAGTATGATCTGGTCGTTTCACAACAATGTCTTTAGCACTGAAGTCAAAAACGTTATTTTTCATATCCGTCGTTATCAATCTCTCTTTAATCTGTAATATTCACTAAGTTTATCTGTCAATACATGTGAGTTTCCCTGCTGATTGTACTTCTAACCTCTAATTTACTGTAACCCAGCGATTCGTTGAACCTTAAAGCGTCTCTCGCGTTGCGGTGAAGTTCTTCCTAAAACATTCTCATCATATTACAACGAGCAAAAATACTGCGTTTAAAATCGTATCCGACACAACAGTTCTTTGGATCCTGATCATTCCAGATGTTACTCTACGTAGTAACAAACCTCGGCACACTATTGAATTTACACATACCCGGTCTTGTACTTCTCTCTTATTCGTTATTCAGCCCCATATAAGCCAGGAATTCTTAGTTCTAAAGTGAATACAAAAATGAATTAATACTTTCTTAATTGATATTTCTGGTGAGTAACGGACACTATAAACCGAACCTTACGCACATTTGGTCACAGTCACCGCATTCTCATAGACTTTCCCATCAGTCGCTTTTGAAGAGAAGCTCCAGGCTCGAGGTTAACTCTTTTGTAGAGCTCCTCAGTAGTGCATGTCCTTGTGAGGGCCAGGATTAAAAATCCGTTCAACAGTTTATTGATATCTATAACTTCAACTTGGGGGGAAATGTCCGTTGTGGGGTCACTGGTCAGAGTTAACAAAACAGTTATTCCCCCCAAGTTTATTGGGCATTCTGAGCACCACTTGAGAAAGAATGTGGCTGAACATTCGTATATGACGATTCAATCGTGTCTAATGTGAAGTCAGTGGCGCACTGGTTAACACGGTTGCCTCGTGAAAGCGTAACCGGAGTTCTAGTCCAGGTTGTGGCTAGGATAGGCACTACTGACGGCCCTAACGAGAACGAAACTTGAGCCAAATGCTTGTTTTCAAAACAGGTTAAAAGAAAGGACTGTAGTAGTACAACAGCTGGGCTCAACTGTAAGCGATGTTCAACTTATAATTGATGTATAACATGGCTATTTACTTAATTGTCCATATTTCTTATTATAGTTGTCCTCAATCACCTAGCTAAGTGTTGAGGGTGTGAGTAGACAGAAAGGTGAAACAGCTCGTTTCGAGGATCGTAAAGCATATTTTTGGCCTGGCTTGTCAAATAAACAAATAGCGCTTGGCAGGAACACAGATATGGGCGCGGGACAAGCAGATTAAGTCGGATTTAGGCCATTGTTAAATTCTGTTCCTTAACCACCCATAGGTATTAACCATTCATCAGTTGGCTGGTCGTGAAAAGAGTAGGGATCTGGCTATTGAGTCTCCATACTTTTATGTACTTGCGTCCGTCTATCGATGTAGGCACCTTGTTGTCTGTGAAGTTTCCACTAACAATTTTTCACGCCATCCTACCTGTCACACAGCCTCATTCAATTGTAGACCATATTCTATGCACTGTAGGCTGTGCAAAAACAACGCAGTCGGTGCTCAGAAAATATCTGGGTTTCATCTAGTCTTCACACTCTACTCTTATATTTGACTTTATGAAAGGAAATCGCGACTCAACCCTCAAATAACCCTGTTTCAAACTGAACAAGACGACCAACTGAAACCAAGCCCGTTTATTGATTACCTCAAGGGACATGTTAAGGCAAAACATCCACACAAACGTCTCCCCAGCCGCCTGTGATCTCATAGTACGATCTTCCGTTGTCATATTTGGCTAACTAATCACTTTTGGTCTACTGTAGTTCACTCTCGCTTCAAATACTAAAATGTTGTTTCGATGAATTCAAAGAGTTCACCATCCGGTCCTTGATTACGTTTGCCGTTCACTTTCGAAATATTTCTGTTTTTTTCAATTAGTATGTAGGGTTTGATGGTACTGTTGCGATAAAATTGATAGACTTGGTGGATGTCTTGAAGTTAACAATAGCAGCTGGTCGCCATAACCACTCTTATCAGGTAACACCTGAATACAAGTAATGAACATTTTGATCGCAATGTGCTGATCCAAGTCAGCGGTTTATAACATGCTACGTCCACTAGTGGGGTTTGAGTTAATTGATCACAGGAAGGGTTGATGACTTTTTCAACATTTATATGTGTAATAAATTACTGAAAAGAAATCTGAAACCACATTCGTACAGTTGCTTTCAACTACTCAGTGAACTGAAGTTAATGAGACATATCGTCTACTTCATACTTCCCTATATGACCTGTACACTTTTGAACCGTTCTCTTCTGGTCATTCATGTGATGCATGTGCTTCTTTCATCTCTGTGTCCGTTAAGTTTTGATTTTCGGTTTTATCGCACAAATTACATATCCTCCCTCTAGGATCAGGTTGGGACTAAGAGTGAACAATCATCGTGTGAGTGATATGGTTAAGCCGCCTAATGTGTGGATTGATTTTTTGTTGGTTTGCATTCACTGATGCCTTAAGATCGAAGTAAGCTCTGCTGACTTGGACTTATTTCAACCGTTTTCGATGCACTCTTAATAGCACATTATTCTCTGCAACAAGAAATATTCTCGTTTAGAAACTATGCCAAAAACAAACCAAATTTTTGTTTTACGTTTGATAAAATGTACCCCGCAATAACCATATAGTGAACGACTTTTGGACATAAACTGGGCCTGCTATCTTTTACGAAAAGACATCTTGTTAAGTCAAACCCATCTTGCTTATACATTCACTTCCTAGTGGATCAATAAAGTACAGTAATCCGCAGTAGACAAGTTTAATGCATCGCTTTGGCAAGCAGAAAACGATAGACCAATGAATCTTGAAACTTATTCTCCGATAATCTTTCTTTCTGAACTCCGTCACGTGAACGTCCAAAGAAAGATCGAGTGGACATGCAAACGAGACCCACTAGGCGTGACCTCTTGCAGATGTGGATGCCCAGAGGATACCGAAGATTTCATGTTGCGATATGATCACTTGGAGTAATTGACTGAAGTGATGTACTTGCAGTTCGAATAAAATGGACAGAAACACAGTGCTTGACCCATTTTTCAACATGCTAAAACAGTAGATAACTGAATAATTTTCTGGAAGGCATAACGTTTCCATATTGTCTTTTTTAGGCCGCACATTAATCCAGGTAAAACGACTATAATTTCGTTCTACTGGTCGGGAGTTCCTGAGTTCGAGTATTCGTCAGCTGACTCCAGATTAGACTGCATAGAGCGATAACGTGTAATCCCAAATGCAACTCGGTTACAAACACTGATTAGAATCAGGTCAGTCAATTTTCACTCACTGTTTGATTGTGTCTATTATTGTTGTTCGTTCCCGTGGATGTTCCTTCCTGGTCGTGTGAAAACTGAACAAGCACCACCGGAGACTTTAAGATAGGGTCACTACATCACACCTTATCCTTTAGCAGGCCTTCAATAATTCAAGATGTTTAAAACGATATTGATGAGATCCCAATAATTATCGAGGTGCATGTGTATTTGAATATCTGTGACATAGTATCGTCCTCATTAGCTAACATCCTAATTCAGCTACGTCGACCTTACTTCTTAGGTTCAAGGTCATCGGCCCCCGGTGCTATCCCAGATGGAAGACTTTTACTCCTCCAGAAGGATTTTTTGATGGATGGGAGTACTGTATTGCTGTTAATCTGCTTACCAACCTCGAACAATTTGAAACTGAATCGGCGTGCGGCTTAGACATTCGTGCTTACAATCCTCTCTCAAGCTAACTAATATAGGGTTGTAACAAATGATACTGGACATGAAGTTTAATAACTAAATCAAAAGTTTTTATTCATATTAAGCTGACCAGTGAAGCAATTCGTACCGCTTGAACACACGTACATATGTAACCCGGTTATAAAGCAGATACACCCGACAAACAGACATACAAGAATTAGTGACGCACTAAATATTGCATATCCGTATACTTGATCATAACTGTCGGAAGTCCCTCAAATCGGTCAATCACGGATTTTCCTAGGTGTTTGTATGAAAACAGAATACAAGTAAGTTAATTTATTTCAGGTCAACTGGTGAGGTATGTCCTCTGTTTTCTCTGAACAACACTGGAAACGTTGTGGACGGTTGCTCTCCGCCTGGTTTCATATTGCCAGGCACTGTTTTGCGTACGCTGACCACAATAGTCACCTCGTGAATTTTACAAGCTGAACTGCCCTTTCTGTTGGACTGGTAGAATTTGTATGAGCTACTTTTCGGCTTTTTTATGGCCAGATATCTATGTGGAGTGATCGAACTTTGCATGTGTTCGGTCCGTTTTTTTAGGAACCGCGTTTGCCAGTTAAGTATTCAAAGCTTACCAGGTAAATGTCGTGAGAATATTCACGAAGCATCCGTTATCTATTCACAGGACTCCGAATGCTTCAGTAACCCCTCCAACTATTCTGCTGGAAATCCCGGCTTCTACGGTATATTGTCCCGAGGTTAGCCGATTGGGAGAGCGGCAACAAAATAACTGGTCAATTCTCCGTAATAAGTGGGTAGCGTTGTGATTGATCTTTTCACTGTACGATTTTCCCGAAGTTGTTGTTCTGACCGTTCGAATCTGCAGTAACCGAAATTTCCTGACAAAATTATACCGCTCCCCTCCCCTCACGGGAAGGCACAAACAAACGCAACCAGATGTCCCGTTTGTTAAGACTTTCAATAACAAGTTGAATACACTCGCACTGTGACTAAACTAAAGAGATCAAGTGACGGTAGAGTAGGCGTTCGATCTCTTTTGACGAAAGCTGTATCTGATATTTTATTTACGAGTATGCATAGGCCTCTATCTCGAACGTTTTCCGTTCCAAGCAGCACTCGCCAGAGGTGTCCACTAGCTCTCCTATTATTGCGACAGATGATTACTGAGGGAGTTCCGAAGACCTTCCAGTGAAGTTCGTCAAGCTGTAAGCCGATAGTTATTAAGCATACGGATAATGCTGCTTCACTTCGTACTCTTTCAGACGACGTGCAAATGATGTTGGATCAATCAAGTTATATATCTAACCCACATGACACCTTCTCACAATCGGGGTAGCTCCGATCCGTTCGTTGTTGGTTTGGACAGGCCTCTTGAGACTGTTACTCGTCCCGTCTAACCTGATGCCGTCTGCTCATGACTATATCGCGGACGAGATTTTTGTAAGAATAATGAAGGCATGTAGTACGTTTACTGCTTTGTAAAAACACCCAGTTATCAGTTGGAGGGAGGATCCACAATGTGTTTGTGTGCCCATTCCTACTGCATGGGCTAGAGACTGGCCTGTTTGTTTGAAATTTGCGTATCAGCTCCCGTTATCTCCTCCAGTTAACCTGCATCAGGTAGATTGATTGTGTCAACAAACTCACCAGCTAATTGAGATGTATATGAGAACTTTCCAGGTTTGTCACCGGTACCCGAAGCGTCTGCAGCATTACACGTTTTCAGTGTGACTTCTGACCCAAAGTGGTCAGACGTTGACGTAGTCTTGAACTATAAAGCCCATAGCCGTTCCGCTGACCAAATTTTTTGAGTTTGGCTTCTCGGTCTGGCAGTGTGCAGCTATCTATGGCAGAAGTCAGAAAAGGTTTCGGAAGTGGCATTCTGTTACAACCAGTGGTAAGCTTATATCAGTAGGGCTTATGGGTGTTCTTCATCATACGAGTTTCTCTTGCGTTTGCTCATGGTCCTGCTTCTTACAGAAATACTTATTTGTTAGTACGACATTTCTTGGACCGCTGTCAATAACAACGCCAATCTGAGTAGTGATTGACATGGGGAAGCCTCACACCTGAAAATGCATGCATGTATTTAGGCTATCACGAATCGATCACAAATGCAGGCGATTAAGTATGCAACTGACTTTGAGGTTTTTTATTCACGTTGGTCGTTTTGTCGGGAGATAACTAAAGACGCAAGTGAAAGATTTTTTGAATCCTAGGTGCCGCGTCGTGCGCAGCCGTTTACATGCATACGTGCGCGATAAGACTGGCAGACCGAAATGCCACAAGTTTAACTCTGCACATACTTGTATTGCGATAAACTGCCACTTGTTAGGACATCCCACTACTACACTTCGTTTTTTGAATCGGGAATCAAACTGTGGCACCAGTAAGCCAGCATGCTGACCGCTAAAAAAGTGACTTTACTTTAGACAGATTGAAACTCATAAGTAACCATATGGACGACTTCTAATCACTGTTTCAACGTCTACTCTCAGTAACCAGAATTAATGTCGCTGTAGTTGCTCAGCCTGTAAAACCTGAATTGTTAAGACTGTGGGAAATAGATAAACAGATTGGGAATAACACAACGTTACGAGCAAGTTGTAATACTCTACGTTTCAACAATCCTGAGGAAGGCCACCCGAGGTGATTGAAACGTAGAGTATTACAACTTGCTCGTAACATTGTGTTATTTCCAATCTATTTATCAATAACATGTTAAACACGACGCCCAAACTGTTCAACTTCATTCGTACTGAATTTGGTGCGCAAATCTTACAGCTGTTGGAAATACCTCACGTCCACACCAAATTATATCAATCCAATGATCTGCTGGAAGTGTGTCCGGTCTTTTGACGCTCGCTTACAGGTTGTAGGTTTGAGTGTCACACCGAAGGGAACTATTGGGGGCAAATAGACTGTCAATCACTTTGTTGATAGTCGATGAAACCGATTGTACGCAAAACCTTCCTTCAGACATTTTCTTGGATGTTTTTTCATATTTTCCCGTTTGTCAACTAGCCAAAAATGATTGGTTCTCTTGGTCTTTAGGATGAGAGAAGCAAAATCATCGTTAATGACATTCACTAGTCAATCACTGTTAATGAAAACTTCCAGAGCTGGTTAATGCAGTGTTGCTTAATCCTGTCAACAACACACTTGACCACTGAAACAATAAATCAATCCACTCATTGGGCTCAGCAACATGTATAACTGACAGCGAGGCACCAATCACAACCCCCCCCCCCAGGATATAGCGTGTACGGGGGATTGTCACACCGTGACTCAAAGGTGCGTGACTCAGTATTCATCTTTAACTTTAGAAAGGCACCCAGTCCAAGATAAAACCGTGTGACATAGCTGGTTACGTACAAAAGAAAGGGGATGAGGGAAAACGACGTAGACATTTAAAAAACGAACACTGATAGATACAAGCACGACGCGTCCCATGTACACATCCGACAGTATTGAGCAAGACCTAGCAATGCTCTTGACGACTCTGAAAAGTACTTGATACCCCTGAAAGCTTTAGTTAATTTCAGTGAATTGAAACCTAAAAGCACTATGAATGGTGTGGTCTCGAATATATTGATACATGCTCAGCTACCCTTCAAATCGTGAAGTTGTAGGTGAGCTAACGTAGTGTCACTTCGTTGAAACGGATTCAAACTACCATCGAACTGGACACCCCTAATCAGACACACAAGTTACCTATGTCTTCAGTCAGAGGAGATCATCTTAATGGCGCAAACTCACACTATGTACCAGGTTTTATGTGACTGTGGAGATAGTTACACAGGCAGAACTCATGGACGTTTTATCTCACGAATGAAGCAACGTGTACCTTAGTGAAATCGCAAAATAGTCTTCAAACTGGTCTTACACAGAGACTCGTAGGCTCCCAGCCATATTCAGCCAAATGGCCGCAAAGTTTATTTCAGCCTCCACCATTATGGTGCGCCATCACTATAAAAGATTCCTGAAATATGCTGAAGCCATCACGATGAACCGGTTCAGACCTACGTTGTGTGTACCAAACAATTTTGTGAATCCTAGGCTGAGTTGAGGGGGATGTTGTTCAGTTCACATGATTTGGTTTTTTGCTGTTCGTTTATTTGTTTATATCCTCCTAAGTATCGTAGAGGTCAAGTTACAAGTTTTTTGTGGTATTTGACGTTTAGTACCGAAGAGCCAATGCAAAATTTTCGTATCTACCAATGTGCAATTTCTGAATGTTTTGTTCAAAGTACTGAGGAGATATCTGTTTTATAAATGTAAACATTCTCATATTCGAATCGGGATCATCTTTTGATGAGCAACTTACAGCCGAAAAACTGCACAATCATCGAACTTTTTCCACAGACCAATAAAGCCAGTGACCTTTGGGTGAGAGCGGTCAGGGAGGCAACCTTGCCAGATATACAGCATTTTTGAACTCATACCAGAATACGTGCTCATTCAAAAGATCCATGACCTGTGGGAATTTAACCATTGCTGCTGCGACATTTAAACCAAATGCTTAGGTTGGCCGCATCAACACAGTGTTAGGAGAGGAACAAATGCATTATTTTACTAACATACTTGATGCTGGCTGCTCCGCCCACACAACTTAGTACCACTGTTCGATCGATATCCACTGTAAACGGTCGACCTACATGGTGTAGTTCGCTTATTGACAGCTCAACAGAAACACTCTACGGTGAACGTATTCTACACCTCGTAACCTGATAGTCGTACGTGTGATGTCGAAAACTAGCGCTGGTTGCACCTTACTTGTTGGACACTGGCGTGCAGATGTGACAGAACTGGACAGAATCTCTTGATCTCAAACGAACCTACACAAATATATAGATGACTACGTCTGAATTCATGAATTTGGAACTCGAAACCGATGCATCTTTTGTATTCAGTGTGAATTGCTGGATAGGATTCTAGAATAAGGTAGTTTTAAATAGATATTTGGTAATTTACAACATCCGTTAGTATACTTTTCGACCAAGTGAATTTATAGGTGTTCTAGTCGTGCTACTTTCAACCAGTTCAAGCATAATCGATCTGTTCACTTATTTGTTTCTGGTTGCCAGCTCGTTAATCACCTAAATCGACGTACTGGCGTTTAGACTTAGGTTCGGCACACAACTAAACCGTCTATAACTTATCAACAGTATCTGTTAGAAAGAGCATAATGGAACGTGAACCAACAGGCTAGTGTTGTTTGCCTGTGTTGAACCACAAATAGGCCGACTACCTCATAGATTACTGACATGGTAGCTTTTAGTTGTTCTTTGGGAGCCGATGCCCAGTATGTCTGGAGGAAATGAAGGTGTGGCTGAACTGCTACTTTAGTAATGTGACTCAAATTAGCACCGTGTGTGGTCCAAGCCTCATCCCTTGACACATATAGAAGTCAGGTAAGTGTATTGGATATAATGTAGACTGCACAGTCTACAAGCCACATGAAAACTTTTGGAGTAAGCAAGCCAGACTAAGTAACCAATTATCACGAACAGCGGTAACTGAAGATAAGTCAGAATGGAAGGGGGTGAACTGCTCGCTTCAGTTAGCTATCAGTGACAAAGCTGAACCTGATGCCCGATTCCTTTCGGTTGGATGCCCCAACCAATGAGCTGTCAGCATTAATGGTTTAGACCCAAAGCTTTTATTGAGAATTAAAAGCTTGGGATACTTCAGTGCTAATGTTACCATGGTTTTTGTAAAAATTAGCATGTTAACGTTTTCTAAAAAACGATAAAAGCTCCCGCCCACCTTCAATGCGCTTTTAATCCTAGTTATTCCTAGCGGTAGGTTGTTTTATGCATAAACCACGCGCGTTGTGAAGAAACGTGAGTGTTCATCTTGTCACTCAACTCCATACACTCATACCCAAAGATGCTTTATTAAGAAAAACCTGGTTCGAGCATACAGGCCCGTGTATATAAATCTTCCTCAGAATAGCTATAGCATCCAAGCATAATAGAAGGGTATTCTCAAAGGTATTCACTAGTAATAACTCGTGAATTCTACAGTCGTTTTTGTCACTGTTAGCACTCTTGTTGCATTCCAGTAAATAGAATTCGGAGGGGGAAAGAGAAAGTGGACACTTACGTGTAGGGGAAAAGTTGTCGTAAACTAGGAATCTTTAGAAGCAAAGATAACGGGCTTAAACCCAGTTTGTGTTAACACGAATATAGTAACATATCGGCCTATCACAAAACAAAACAGATCTAATTCAACGAGGACAATTAAAAGTCTAACTTACCTTGTAAATATGCTGCTTCCACGGCTTTCATTTCATCGTTCCATAGGGTGCACATGACTTCAATGAACACACGCTCATTCGTGCCAATGCCCTTCATAGCATAATACAGTGATTTTGCTAACATGTAAGGTGCATCCAGACATAGTTCGCACAGAACGGTTTTGAACTGTCCACTTGTATCCGATTTAATGTCTTCTTTAAGGGTCTGAAAAGTACAGAAAAGAGACAAGACAACGTGGCGTGTGTTGCATTGTCAGCTCGTTATGGTCACAAGTGAACCTCGACTGCAGTCAGTACAACTATAAGTGAAATAACTTGGCCGTTAACGTAACCTCCATCCGAAAACACGGATGCTTCTCTTTTGAATCCGCCATTGAGCGTCATATAAACTTACATACTCGCCTTGAGAATACCAGACCTATTTGTTGTCCTTCACTGTGTCCCATGAAAGTGCACACATTGTGCAGTTCCTGCAGAAAAAACATTATGTGCTCTATCCTCATGGTTGAAGTTCGCGTCATTCATGAGAAGAATCAGAACTGGTTGACTGGAACTATGGTCAGGTTCATAAATCATCAGTTACTCACCTAGTTGGTTGGAAAATCCCTGATTTACAAAACTGTTGGGACAGGTAGCAAATTGTCGTGATTGTACCCGCTTTGAACTGTTAAAAAAGTTGACTGAGAGGTGATCGCTGGTCACCGGTTAGAGCAGATACTGAAAATAGCAACTCAGTGGACAAGTGAATCCCAGACCCACTTCAGTATAGGTAGCCCACTCGCATTTGATTTCATAGGCTCCAAGGTTTGTATAACAGGCAGATATATCAGGCGCTCATGTTTTTCCATTTTCCTGTGTGTTAATTACGCAAAATTTATTGGATAAGCCACAGAAGTAAATTAAACTGTTGGAAGGAAACCAAGTTGAATCGAAGGACGAATACCCGTGTACAGCATTCCCACACACTAGTGCAACATACTGGTGCAACCAACAAACACAGGCGGTCAACAACAGCAGAATAGGCAGGCACACACAAATACATGGTAGCATGTGAAACTACATTGAGGAGCAATCAAGAAAACCGTAACGCCATTTGACTCACACACGCGACGATCTAGTGGTCTTTGTACATCATAATCGAGTCAGTCGTGACCAGTCGTGTTCCAGAGTACACAGACCTTAAGGAGATAAAGTTCTGTTTACCGGGTGGCTTGTTTTCTTAAAATTTAAACTCTGGTGAATGACCCCCTAACCTTTCGCCCCTAATTAGTGAAGCAAGATATATGTTTTTGGGTGTCAAGGTATGTGCAAGGTTTTTAGTTTATGTCTGTTCCCATATGCTAGTAGTATATTAAGAATTGACCTAATTTTGTTAGTGTTTTCAGTGATAATTCGGCGACTCACTTGGTGACTTGACTCTGTACGCAATCAAGCTGCAAGTGACAAGTGTGTATGTTCAGGTTCACGTGAGCACGTACAATGGAAATACATCCTGTAGAGAAGGCTGGGGGGCAAAATGGTTCGTAGATTCCTCTTGAAAGATTTTGTCATTTAGATAATTTGTAAACTGACCTGATTAAACTGTTATCAGTATCCCTAGGCCTTTTCACTGTCGGAGGCTCTTGGTTTACGACAACTGGGATAATTCGATGGATCTTGCGCGAACGAGGGTGATTTGGTTACTCTAGTCAACTGAACCCAACCCATTAAGCGTAAAGGCAATACATACTGATCACACCCCTCAAGTGGACCATCAGCTGCGTATCTTTCAACTTCTTTTTTTCGTCAGCCTACTAAAAAAATTCCTAGAGCGAGGTTCAAGTTCCAATTGAAGCACTTTCAATCAGCCTCACTAATGAACTACCTTATTTTATGATGATAGTATTTGTAACAAACTAAACACCACTCGTATCGTGAGTATTCAGGTCAGTTTTTCAGGTGTATCACTTCAAACAGAAGCGAGCGAGTGGATTCTATCTCCTATGCCCCTAAAATAAGTTCATTTTTTACACCAGACGTAGCCGACTCACCCCATCTACACATACAAATGATTCATCCTGTGAGAGTAAGGTTAGGGTTGTTCGATTGTCTGGGTACTAGACAACACTACCAAATGGTAACCTCACGAATAAGGTTTTGCTATGGTTGTTTAACTATTGTCGCACATTTGAAAATAGAAACAGCCACTTTCGCCAGTCCATTTCATTCGAACATACACTGGTTGCTGTTTCACTTCTACTAAACTCACGTTTCAAACACTTGCGGTATAGAGGTTTATGTAACAAAAATGACTATGATTTCGCAAGTATAACTGTTTCAACTACCCAAAGGAGACCAGTGAAATTTGATTAACGGCATATACATTTGAGTCAAATCTCAAGACCGACTGTGATATCATGTTCAATGGAAACGCTAGTTTGATGTGAATGTTAGTATATAGATTCTAAATAGTACGCGGCAACAAGTTATGATTCGGTTAATTTTTGCCAGAAGTACCTTTTTATAATGACTTTCGTAACTGGCACAAATTTCCTGACGTTCATGGTTGGTTCTCCGAGCAAGAATATTGATCAACGTATCTTCATCCGTTCCTGAACATACAAATATGACAAGTAAAATGAACACGGGGTCATGTGGTTTGCAGAATTGCGGCTGAGGAACCTGTATCGGTCAGTAACTGGTTGTCCGTTTACCTGTGTGTTTACAGTAATTCGAACAAGCAACGTCAAATCGAGCAGCAGACATCAACCATAGCTATGATTCACCGATGAGAACGAGGGGCACATTGAAAAGAAGACTCCCCTGCAACCACATCCTTTAATGATATACTGCTTGCTAAACAAAAGTTTCAGGAATTTGTTAAGAAACCGAACTTTACCGAATAGTATATGAACATAGTTATGTTAATGACGATAATTATTGTCAGATGGTTTGAATCTCTTATAAAGCCACTAAGTGAACCCAAGGTCGATAAGTCAGCTTATTGCATAAAAAGGGTGCGATGTACAAATTGAGAATCAGTTCAGTTCAGTTTGCTGACGTCTTCGATTAACATTTCTTTGTTATTTACCCCGATTACAGTGCCTATCCTAAGGTTACTTGATTAGATAACCGTATAAGCCAGTCGTATAAAACTCTGTCCACGTAGTTAAATGATTGATGAATCGGTGATTAGTAAGGTCACTTATTTCTTTCAGTCCAGAGAGGATTACTGGCTGCACATGCGTTTGCATCTGTCATATCTAGACGTCTCAGCGAAGGAGGTAAACTATAAATGTTATGGATCGCCAAACATACTTCATCACCGGTCACGCAATAACTTACGTAGCAGAGTGTGACCAGCTCATATCTATCCTGTACGCTCACGTTCACGGATTATTACTGTTTATTACACATTTGTTTGTAGAGATCAGCAAAACGGCTTGCTGGTTCAATTTACGACTGTTCTATCGAGCGAAACAACTTTCACATTTTGATCATTCTAATGAGAGCGTTGATTTATAACGTGATGACCGGCTGGTTGAATGACGATTAGTAGACTACCGGACAACATGAGGACCAATGGCAGGCTTCATACATTGCACACGCGTTCTCTGATTCTGGTCCTCCTATTTCTCACTGAATACGGGAAGTGTATTAGTTGAACTATACGTACCACCAGGAGAGACCGGTCCGTATTCAAATTCCCTTAACTACTTAGATTGCTACTGCCCGCAAGTACGATGTCGGTTGACGAAGCAAAACTAACATACCAGTCACGTCTTAACCTAGTAAAAGAAGTTGAATAGAATATACTAGTATGTAGAGGGTGCCTCAGTGATAAACATGAGCACATTCTGCCTCTGTGATCATCTAGCTGTACAATATAAGGTGGGAGTCAGTGAGAATGTATTTGGAATAGTTTTGGCTTCGTTAACACATCGGGTTATCAAAAGAAATATCGAGACCACAAAGTCTGTCTGAACAGTTGAGATGCGTTTGGCAATAAATAACCTCCAAATTGTTTTGCACCTGCTTTTGAATTAGGTGTATGTCCTTGATTTAGATTTATGCGGAAAAGCGTTAACATCAAACGTCATTCTCAGTATTTCTACACATTTTTTTGAAAAGCAAACCTTTATAAGATGGAGATTGTACAAGATAATGCAAAATATAAGCGGCCTAGTAATTACCTTCAAAAACATATACACTTCAACCTTCAATGCATCTACGTGTATCCCAACATCAAATAACCATTGCCATACTGTTAGTTTTGGTAACGGAAATGTTGTGTCTCAGGCTTGTGTTGCTTTCGTCATTAAGACAATTGGACGACTAATGTGCAATGTTTTTGGTCTATTCCAGTAGTATGCAATATATACAGTTTGGTAGAGTTTAATGCCTGGTATTCAGACGGCTAAACGTAGCTCACCTGCACCCTTCATAGCACGATGCAGGCGCTCTGCGTCAGCCGAGGCGGAAAAACCCGGGGTTGGTCCAATTGTCGGACGTAATAGCTTTCCATTACGGTCTATTTTATGAAACCACGACCGCTGCAAGCCAAAACTATAGGGGGTGGTTGAAAGATATGCAGGTAGATCAGCAGTGGAAAAGCAACACTTGTGTGATCCTAGAGCATCATCATACACTCAGGAACAATTATCGCGCCTTCGTAAGGAGTTTGTTAGAGGTGAAGTGGAATCTCAGCTGGTGAAGTTAAGTTCAACTTCCAAGACAGTTACGCTTGGTTGTTCAGTTTAGACATAAATGAAATCAATTATAGTATAACAACAGTTTGTGTGTGAAATCAATTTATGCTTCTGTTTCTGTCCAACTTGCAGCAGCTTGATTGCCAGCAAGTGAAAAATTATCCACATGTTGTACTGCGTCACACGTGGACTTAATCCTATAGTTGTTAGTTTCGAATATACGTGACAGAGCGTAAGATAACACGAGTTTCAATCAGTCACTGGGTGCATGTTGAGTGATAATTTATACTATCGAAATATCTTCCTAAATAATGGTGATGGAAACGAGAGGCATTGTCTAGCAATGTAATCGAAATGGGTTTACTGCCTTTTTTCCACGTTTTCTTTGTTACGTCTAAAGATTTTTGGATTACCTACGCGAGTAATGAGGATAAAAATACGGTAAAAACGATTCAAACACTCATCACCTGATCGGAAGTTCGTTACAACGTATATGCGCGCTCGCATTGTTTCACACTGACTGTACTGCTCGCCCGTTATTTTATCAGCATTTCTGTAATGGCTTAGAAAATGTTTTTCGGGGTTTGTGACTTTTTGTTAACCGCTCATTTTCATTATTTTTCACCAAAACTCCTTAATGTTTGCGATCAGTTTGCATATACACACACGGTTTTCTCTGATTTTCAGTATCTCTTGCATTAAACGTATTCTGTCGTATTCCAGATTCACCTGCCAGCTGTGTGTTGAATCCGCTTTCAACCGTTTATTAACGCATACCGTTTATTATTCTCCCCCTTGTTTACCTCTCACATGATAAAATTGTGCCAACTGTCAAAATATTTTCTCGTCAGAGCAATCCTTTCCTTTGTATTGTGTAACTACCGTATGGATAAAGACAGTTTTTGTAAAAGCGAAACTGTTTGCCAGATTGTTGATGTGATCTACCAAATATTCGTTTTTTAAGTAGATGAAGTTTCAGCCTGCCGTCGGCCGAAATATTAGTTCAGGTTTAGGTGACTTGGTGAACAGTTTGTTTCTAGCTGCTGGTCTTCGAGTCAACTAAATAACCTGTTTTTGGTCGTCGTCGTTATCAAACGACCAAAGCCAAGAGCAGTTCGTCACAGTGCATCAAGTTTCAGCGGAACTCACCTTCCGGACCATTTACAGCTTGCACAGTCACTAATCCAAAGAAATCAAAATTCCGCATTCTGGCAACCGCGAAATCCATCCGACTCCGTTTGTTCAAATCAGTTGTATCCACAGGACTAAACGTGTCCAGGTCCCACGATTACCACAACCCCGCCCCATTACTGGCTTGACACCTCCGGAGGTCAACTCAGCCATCTAAATGCTCCCCAACTCAGAACCGCCTGATGTAATTGTGTGATAACATGCTCTCGACTTTGCTCGCTTGACCACCGTGATGATATAAAATGTTATGTAATTGGCTCGATGATGAAACACGTGGAACAGAATGTTCGCCAAAACATCTTTACTTCTTATGAACTCATGAGATTAACCGAAAGGTTGAAACAATTCAATCATTCCTATCTTTTGTTATTTTTGGAAACTCAAATTATTTTAAAATACGCCATGTGAACAGCAAAAGAACCATCACAGCTAAGGATTCCCTAACTCCTCGGTCAACTAGTTTCAGAGGAAACTGAAGAAGGCTGAAACAATGTATCACCTGTTGAAATGATTCACGAACAACTCAACTGTATGCCGTCAGGGAGACAGTGAGATCGTTTTGCCTATGAATCGTGCATCTAATCTTGTGTTCGATTACTTCCTTTATATTGCCGTTTACCGTGAGGCTCAGGTGGGATCCAAATCTGCTCCAAAATTGATGAGTCAGCACACGTGAAATTTTGAATAACGAAAATAAAATCTGACGTTATAAGTGTTCTACAAAACTTACCCCGAACCTGATGACATCTTATTTGCCGGAGATTCAAAGTATACCTGAAGCAAGAAAAACGTGTTAACATTCATTGCGATTACAGTAGCAGAAACTCACATGTCAACCATCCACTTGTGAAGCGGAGTACGTGATAGTGACTCACAAACAGTGAACAGTCCATTAAGTGTGCATCATACTTTAGATTGAAGAAATACATCACGTTACTGACCGGCTGGGAGATCTCACCTCATTAGTATGGAATACATGTTGTCTTCCCCACCTGGCAGTTAACCGTGATGTGTTTCAAAGATCTATTCTATCAATGCTCGAATTTTCATCTCAAGTAAGTTAGGTGCTATCAGACGACGCAGTTTTGGTGTAAACTCTACTAGAAACTACACATTCAACTCTCTTGTAACACTTTTCACCAATATTGAAAGAGTGGTCAAAGGGTCGTACACATACCAAAATGTGCAGGTTTTCGTCTGTTACTAACACTTGTCAACAGCATATCATGTGGAGTTACGTAATTAGTGCGCGTTTATTATCAGAGTTGTCAATCCAATACTTGGAAATAGCTTGACATTAAAACGTGTATTAGCCCTTTCATATGAATGATGTTTACGTAAAAGTCAATGGAATCGTTAGTTATACGGTTTGTTTAGAATCATTTTTACATCTTGTTATCTAATTTTAAGGTTTATCAACTGCTGCTTACTCTCCCATTTACTGTACTGTTCTTTTTATATTTTTACCGCGCCTTTTGAATGACAGTCAAGCTTTTAAACAGACTCAGACGTTTACAGGCATGTTGTGGTGACATCACATGGTCATGTGTTCTCACCGTTATTGTTGAATCGCTTGCCACTTAATATAGACAGTTTGTTGACAGAATCCTTTGTGGTCACTGTCGTCCGTTTTTACAGACCCTTTACAGACGTGATCAATTTTTTTCAGTGGCTTCTATTCATAGGCTGGTGTACGAACGCACTCGAACATTCGAATGTTCACTGATTGATTCTGTAACAAGACTTTCAGTTGCGCCTGAGCCCATAACACTAAAACAAACATCGAACAGCTGAATATATGACATGGTGAGCCATTTTTTTAAAATGTGATTGCACGACAGTAGTTTCCTGAAACAGTAGTTCCAGTTTTATTTCCATCAATGTTGCTCGTGCATATTTTCAAAATATTTGTTGTTGGACTATGCGTGGGCTGGTGTTGGTAACTGCAGCCCTATTTATCGAGGAGTGCAGAGGAAATCCTCAAATAAATGTGCAGCGTTGGAAAAGACTGACTGAACTGGGTATCATCTGTGGGGTTCCGGAAAGTTTTTTTTACCTTGGAGCGGAAAACATAGTTAATCTTGTTTAGTCCGTAGATTTAAGACTTGTTTAACTTGTCTAACAAGCTTACATTATTGTGGCCTTGCTGTTTTCAAATGGATGGCTTAACATATATAAATGATAATTCATTTTCTAGTTCAAGAAAGCGTAACCAGTTAATGTATTTCCTGCAAAATCTATGTAAGATTTACTCTTCTTGTGAGTTAGGATACACAGCCAGTATGACAGCACATCTTCAAATAAGTTACATAACGGCTGAAGCAGCTTCAAAATCAGATCTACAAACCGGAACAAATGCGCAATTACTTGCGCCAGTAGACCGAAAGTTTGGTTAATTGGTGATTCAACCAGTTGGGCCAAAAACGCAGAAGTACGGGGACTGGTTTATGTTCTGGGATATTTCTTTCCCCAGGAAAATCTCCGTACCTGCGTAATACTTGCAAGACCTGTTTGCTAACAAGCCCTCATTCAAAAGTGAAGGACAGCTGGTGTTGGAATTATCTGTTTATCTTCCTCCTAGCAACAACTTGGTCAAAATACCATGTGCGAAAGTCGGGCATTCTTACACTCTTCATGTGATAATTATCAGCATGACAATTCATCCTGGGACCAGAAAATTTTACCAAGCGATGCACACACGGTTGCTCAAAGTTAGTACCACGTAACCGTGGTCTGAATGAGTAGTCTCATGGTACGCTGAGTGGAAAATCGACGGGTAAACTTGTCTGCACAATTCCAACAAATAAATCGCGACGAGGGATTGCAGAACTTTGTAGCCGTCACTACCTGCAGTGTAATGGTTGATATCACGGTATCATTTTATGATTTTATGTTGATCGGACAAGAGAATCCAGCACTAGATTACCCACTGTGAAATATGAATATGCACCGCTAATGCAAGCTAGCTACGGTGAAGTATTCTACGTCATAACAAAACGAAATACTGTGTTGTTTTCAAAATGGCTTTTTAAAAAGCCTGTCCGCTCAAAAGCGAACCTAATTCTAACCAACCTGGCGGTCACCCTATCCTTCAGTGAGCCTTCACGTGCTTTCGCAACATGTCGAAAATGACTCTGCGAACCCCATTAGGTGAATATTGACCGATTACGGAACTACGTTTCTGGGTAAGCAAACTAGGTTACAGAAGGTTTTGGATCTAGTTTTGTATGTACTTTGGGAATAACACAGAACTCTGCATGGTCATAGCAGAAGAGCCATAACACTCTGCAACCATATGCAAGTTTGTAACCAGTGTACACTTTGAGAGATCAGAATAAAGAAAATAGAACGGGACAGATTTGACAGGCAAACGGCTTGTGGCCTTCAAAATGAGAAAAACTTAAAAAACCACCAGCTTAATGGGGTTAGAACTAGAAGAATCACTGCAATTAAACAAGCGCCCCTTGGATTAAGCAGAAGTTTAAAATCGTTGGTCAAAACACAGTAAACAATTATTAGATGGAAGTAAAAGCAATGAAAGAGTGTGTACACGTTCAAAAAATGAATGGTGGGATTATGCTAAGGAGTTTCGGAAGTAAAACAAATATGCTTTGGTGATTCCATACCAATAAAACATCACCAACATGGGCAGAAAACGTCAACCTGTGGCACCACGTAATGTCAGCAGAACATGAACACGAAATGTTGAGGAAAATTGTAAATCGACATTTTTGAAGTTTAATTTCAATAAGTGAAGCTATTGTGACAAATTCGCACGCCTGCTTCAAAAGTTCTGCAAAGACGCATGATCAAAATTTTATTCAACTACACAGAGTATTGAAGGTAAACAACGTGAAACAAACGCTGATTACAATAATTTCTTTCATTCACATCCAACAGATTGTCATCTCAGTATCTTTCTATACCGCTTATGTTTTCTCGATTTTTTATATCAATTCTTTTGTGAGCCAAATGCTGTAAATTTGTTGAACGTTTAATTCACGGCTCCCCTGTTGTGTTTCCAAATTTTCTTGAGATTCACGGTTAGCGGCCTCAACACTATTCAGATTTGAACTAGCTAGTGAAAAATGTGGGAATTTGAGCATTTCTGATTTCCAAACTTAGCACGTATGAGGCCTAATTGGAGCAATAATACAAGTGATATATATATATATATATATATATATATATATATATATATGTATCCCAAGTACCTCAACATTGCTTTCACGCTTACAGTTGTAGCATTGTCTTTCGATTAACGATCGGACTTTTGTTCAAAACTAATCAACCCGACGATCCACTTTGTCTACCGTCATCACACACAAATATTTTCAACAAGCTGAAGGTAGCCGGCTTAGTGGACGCAAATCACGCAAGAATAAGAGTTAATGAAAAGTGTGCGATGATTATTTCATGAGCAAACCAACTGGGTTTGTGTACAAAACGGGCTAATCAGAAAGGGACACAAGAGTTGTGTGGCCGTCTGCAGAAAACTAACTAGTGTTGCTCGGATCAAATTGATAACGTACCTAAAAGGTGAGAATGATACCAATGAATAAATTGAGCTAAATTTGGTGAACGACATACAGCAAGTAAATTACATGGTACGAAATGATCAACAACAGTAAAACGATAACGTTCACAACGAAACCCTTAACTGCAATCTGGCAAACATGCATAAAGCCAGCAATGCAGAGAGAAGCAGATGTTTTGACAAACTGTCTGTTTTTGATTATTTACCATCGGGCAAATTGCATCACATGTTATGCCACCATGGTTGCCAAATGGGCATATAATTACGTTAAGTGGTTGTGAGCTGGAAAACAATCATGTATCACAATTAACCTCCGGAGGTGTCCAGTGGATGGACACCACGCCTGATTCCTAATTCTCCATATCCTTTGATAGCAAAGTGGCTAACAGAGTTGTTGGAACCTCTTCGGAAGGACATCGCATTGCAATCGGTAAAAATACATTTGAGTTCGTCGACTCTATCCATCGCTCAATGTGGAAAGCAAGGTGTTTTCCTCCGATGTATGCTTTTTGTTCACGAATGTACCACTTGTTGAAGCCTTTGACTAACTCCGTGGGCATACACGTTCTATAGGTTTGAATATAGGCTTGCCAGAGGACGCGCTCAAGCAGCCGATATTAACTTGTACACAGAATGTAGAATTTCAGATTGGTGGGGAAAGGTACCGTTAGAAAGACGGTGTTGCAAAGGGGTCACCGTTAGGCTCACTCTTGGCAGATGTCTTCATGGCAATGTGAGAAAGAACTGTGCTTCGTAGAATTATTGACAATTGCACTTTCTACAAGAGGTACGTGAACGATATCACCCGTGTAATTAATACAACTAGATCTGCATAGCCTATTCACTGAAGCGACCACAGCACATGCTAATTGCAGCTCCAAGCATGAGGTCAAGAAAGATGGACGAATATCAATTCTGGATATGGCATTGAGTCGTCGTGCTGATGGTGCAGTTCGAAAGGATATTCACAGGAAAGGGGAACTTAGAAGGATCAGCATATTCACTTTTTCACTTACTTACCCTTCAGACAGAAGAGAAACCTTATTCATAATTTAACACACAGAGGGATAACTATATGCACTGCTGATACAATTGGAACATAAATGGCGTTTTTACGGCTGATATTTGCAGAGAATGTCTATCTTGTAAACTTTGTGGATACACATATGGAACTAGCAGAATCGAAAGTTAGGCTCTCGATTTCAGAAAGAAAGTTGGGCTACACGCTGCTCAACTACGAAAGTTAAACGTTAGCTGAGCTTGTAGCTCGTAGAATAATTAACGCAACTGGAAAGCCTTACAGTACAGCACAACAGCGAATCCCGTTCAGATCCAACCCGGTAGATCACGTACAACTCAAAAAAGGTTGTTCAATTTTGTGACCTTATTTTGTGCTTACTCTTTCACATGCTCCAATGGAACACATTAAGTCGGAAGCCTAACCAACTGCTTTCCTCAGATGATTCTTGATCACCACCCCACATGACTGACTAAGAGCAAGGTGAAGTCCAGCTCGAGTGTAATTCTGGTACACCTTGATGACTTAAATCACCAAGTTTCACTGAAAGTGAACTTCCGGACCATTTACAGCTTGCACAGTCACTAATCCAAAGAAATCAAAATTCCGCATTCTGGCAACCGCGAAATCCATCCGACTCCGTTTGTTCAAATCAGTTGTATCCACAGGACTAAACGTGTCCAGGTCCCACGATTACCACAACCCCGCCCCATTACTGGCTTGACACCTCCGGAGGTCAACTCAGCCATCTAAATGCTCCCCAACTCAGAACCGCCTGATGTAATTGTGTGATAACATGCTCTCGACTTTGCTCGCTTGACCACCGTGATGATATAAAATGTTATGTAATTGGCTCGATGATGAAACACGTGGAACAGAATGTTCGTTAAAATATCTTTGACTTCTAAGGCAGAAAACAAACAGTTCGGAGAAACTAACACATGAAAAGTGCGTACGGTGGGAGTGCAGATGTTTCTTATTAAACTAGGGTAGTACGTAAAACGGGGGGAAAATAACTTAGGAAATCAACTTTAGTGAAAAGGTTACTCGCATAAAATGACCACTCGATATCATGTTTCGGAGTAGCCCCCATACGAACAATGTACACCGACCGGTGTCGGGCGTGACCGTTGAAACAAAATTAAGGGTGACCAATAAGTAGTCATGTTAGTTTAATGGTTTGCATATTTTTGCACTCAGAGAGAAATTATTAGGCTTGTGTTGACTACGTTATCCCGGAGTTGTTCAAGTTAACACTTCCAGAAAACCTACGTGGAATTTTACTGATCCATTTTGACAGATGTTCCCAGAGACGTATGAAGTAATTATGCTCGATCTTGCGTAACTACCTGCAACCACAATCGTAACCACTTCTATAGATCACGTTAGAGCTGACGAGAGGGCTTATTAGATCCGACCACAATGCAGATCGTACTTTAGCCTAACTACAGCTGTTAAACGTCTGACAATCATCGTTAAAACAACGACATCTTTAAATAGCAATAGAAATGCTTATGATCGCAGCTGATGAACTGACAAATAATCCCTTACAATAAACAACAGAGCTACTGGAGGTAATTTCAACCAGGTTTCATTCGGATTTTTTTGTAAAATCTGACGAACCGCTTGAAACAAGAATATACCTAGTCTCTGTTTGTGTGCGGTCGATTCAATGTTCTCAGAAATGATTACATGACAGACGCTGCTAAACAGTAAACTGTTCTCATTCTCCATTAGCGCACCATTTAGAAGTATGACACATCATTGGTGTTTTAAAATTTCGTGTTCGCCGGTACAACTGTTTACCACAGTTTTTTCGTGCTTACCAGCCATTGCCATGTGCAATGCAATTCCACAATACATCTTGAATATCACTTCTGATTTTTTAAGTTCACCATGAAAACTGTTGTTTTAACATTACTGAATGACGCTTTCATCACAAGTTGACCTGTTACCAACTGAACGCAATCCCACAAGTGCCCAACTGTGTACATTTGAACAACGTGAAGCCTTTAGATGATTGGCTTGCAGTCATTTTTCCACACTTTAGAACTGTTCAGCACGACCTGTTATTTGACCCATATGAAGTCAGCAAGGTATGAAGTGCTTTCATTCTTCTTCCGATGCACACTGATAGACACAGAAAGACTAACAGGAAGCTGATTTATCACTTACTGATTTTGGACACTTCAAAAAGGTGTGTAAGACACGCACTTGGTATCGTTGAAACGCATAGTATGGCGCTTCAACAAAGTGTGCCTAGAACGTATTTTCATAACACCGTAGAACAAATGGAGATGATAACAAGCGCTAACGATTTTCCGTACACGATCTTTGTTAACAAAAATGGAGCATTCAACACTGAACATGAAACAAACATTCGCCTCCCCCCAAATCTAAACAAATCCGCTCCAGCCACTTTCCGTCAAAAACAAGCGGTCACAAAGAATGTAAACGTCATGATTGGAATGTCCGGAGTTCAAATCCCGGTCGTGGCAAGCATATGCACTACTGACGAGCTCTAATGAGAGCGAAACTCGAGTCTAGTGCTTCTTTTCGAAAGAGGCTGGCTGGAAAGTCTATCTGAATGCGAACGCTGCGATCAAATGTGAGTGATGGTCAACTTGAAAATAAACCAAATCCCCGACTACTCATCAGTAATCTAAAATATCGCCTTGCAGGTTTAATGAGTTCTGTGATCTCGACCTGTCTCGGAAGTCCTAATCGCGGGGTTATCGATTGGAGTTAACAGGCAGTAACTGTGTCTCCTCTCGAGACGATCGGGCAACCTGATCATTGCTCACAAGCGAGAGTGGTTGAGCGTTCAGATTTGATGATTCGGTCGTGCCTAATGTGAGGTCAATGGCGCAGTGGTTAACACGGTTGCCTCATGATTGGAATGTCCGGAGTTCAAATCCCGGCCGTGGCAAGGATATGCACTACTGACGAGCTCTAATGAGAGCGAAACTCGAGTCTAGTGCTTCTTTTCGAAAGAGGCTGGCTGGAAAGTCTATCTGAATGCGAACGCTGCGATCAAATGTGAGTGATGGTCAACTTGAAAATAAACCAAATCCCCGACTACTCATCAGTAATCTAAAATATCGCCTTGCAGGTTTAATGAGTTCTGTGATCTCGACCTGTCTCGGAAGTCCTAATCGCGGGGTTATCGATTGGAGTTAACAGGCAGTAACTGTGTCTCCTCTCGAGACGATCGGGCAACCTGATCATTGCTCACAAGCGAGAGTGGTTGAGCGTTCAGATTTGATGATTCGGTCGTGCCTAATGTGAGGTCAATGGCGCAGTGGTTAACACGGTTGCCTCATGATTGGAATGTCCGGAGTTCAAATCCCGGCCGTGGCAAGGATATGCACTACTGACGAGCTCTAATGAGAGCGAAACTCGAGTCTAGTGCTTATTTTCGAAAGAGGCTGGCTGGAAAGTCTATCTGAATGCGAATGCTGCGGTCAAATGTGTGATGGTCAACTTGAAAATGTAAACGTCTGTTTACTTTAGCTGAGCGTTACTCACAAGCGAACAAGGCTGAATGTTTGCGTTTGATAACTGAGGAATGCCTAGTGTGAAGCCAGTAACGAAGTGGTCAACACAGCTGCCCCCTAAAAACGTAGTCGGACTTCTGATCTCTCGCGTCACCGTGATATGAACTAGTGACAAACCTTTGCACGAGTGAAACCCTTCTGGTGTTCCTTTTCGAAAGTGACCGACTAGAAAGTCTATGGAAGTGCCAGAGCTGCGATCGACTGTGGGTTATGTCCGATTTAAACACTACGAACATCTCAGGAAAATTCGCCAACAATTCTGATATCAGCTTGCATAGATCGATTAACGCAGCATAAATGCTTTTCCACCGATTTCCACGACTTGATTTATTTATTTTGGTAGTTAGACCTGTTAGGAATGATTTTCCTGATTCTACAACCCTGCTTCCTTGATTGGAACACAAAACGGCCCCAGCTTTCCATTCTGTTCAGCCTTACTGTAACCCATACATGTCCTGAGATATGTGACAACTATTGGTAACGTAAATGGTGGTGGTCTGTTTCATGCACAAAACTGATTCTGGAGGAGAATAAACACTTGAACGGTACCAGCCAGAACAGTAGGAGCGTGTACTAATATTCTGTTTCAACGCTATCTTAGCAACACGCACTTCGGTTGACCTATGGCAAACGAAGAAACTTGAGAATTGCCAGGGTTAACCTACAGTATGTCCCCAGTTTTTAACGGTATGAAATTTATCAACACTACTCGATTTGGTAGCCGCCCACAATTCAGTGTTATATGTTCGGTGAGCATAGGTAGCTGTTTCGATGAAGAGGTATGTGACCTAAAAAAGTCTGATCCAACACAAGCAAAACGACTGAAGTGTTCAGCTAGTTACATCTTGCAATAACCTTATTTTCAGAAGATATGTATTTTACTCTTGAATACATAACAACTATTTATTATGCTTCACTAAATTAAGCCAGTTTTCATCAAGGTTAGTCGAGACCACTCGGCATAAATACACTGCGAACATCTTCACCAGAGCCATAACCTTCAAATCAGTAAAAAGAATGTCAAACGACAAATACGCAGAGATAATAGTCTGAAGAACCCAGCATCCAACCGAACCACTTGTCACTGCTTTCGCTTCTCCTATGTCACTGTTCTTATCGTTGGTAGAACCATAAGTAGGGACCTCGAAGTCGGCTAAAAGAAGACGTTATGGGACGTCAGACAGGGATTTAGCAGTGAAGCAGAAGACAGAAAACATTGAAGATTGCTTCAGCCTGTTCACTGTTTATCCCCAGTCGGGTCTGTGGTTAGAAAAACAGAATATTTATCATTTGCGCCTATGTAGAGAACCTGTGTTATCGGGATTACACAACCATTTTCTCCACACTTGTTATATCAGGCCCATTCCTGTGGTGGGTTTTATATATGTTGAGGTCATACTAAAACTGCTACTAACAGATATGACACCTAGTTTTAAAACAGTAGTGGAATGTGACCTTTCAAATGGTATACAAAATATCAATAACTTCTTTCGACCTGCCCCAGCTAGACTATTCAAAACCAGCAAATCACCTTGTTTCAAAGCATGTTACAATTCAACTAATGAACTGCAGAGAATGACAGTTCTACGCATTGTATGGAAGAGTAACTTTCAGAAGCTCTCAGTGGGGGTTGAAGTAGGGACTGCAGGCTGCCTGCTTTCTAATATTCCATTGCTTGGAAGGGTAATGGCAGAGTTGAAGTATGTAACATATTTTTCAGGTCTTATTGATAAATTAAAGTTCCGTACGGCACTCAAAACGGGTGACAGCAGTGTATTCTGCGTTAGTCACCACCTCTTTATTACAGTCAAAACTCACCAGTTCGTTGCAATCAGTCAAGTAGAATGCATCTCAATAACGCCGAAAACCCGTCACAGACTACCCAGCTGAAATATACAACATTCATCTAAAAGATGTTCAACTGTCTGGTGCGTTTGATGTGCCCACAGGCAGTGTACATCGTTCGCCACGTACTTCAGTATATCACTGGTTAATCTAGGAAACAAAGTAATTAGCTGACGGTAGGCACTGCCGAATTTGTTGTCAAAAAGGGACATTCTTTATCGTCCAACAAACCAACCCAAAAATTTCGCTCTCTGCATGGTTCTTTTGAAAACTGTTATTGCAAGCCTCTCGTCGACCTTTACTAATCATCGTTTTTTTCAAAAGTTTACAGGAAGAAGCTACTTTTATCCCGCCCAAAACACCGGATCGTCAACAGTTGTTCTGCCAAAAGACATGGAAATCATAACGAAACAATGACCACCTCGTTTAAGTAACCGTGGACGTTCAGTGAACTCTCGCACGACAGATTCTATGAGTTTTATTCACTGGTGCTCATTCTTTCATAAGGATTTATCAGTAATGGGTAGCTTTGCTCGCGGTTTAGTGTGAGAGTTCACGCTCTATCTACACAATGAACAGTCAACCAACAGTACTCATCCGTATGATTCTGTCAGGATAATTTTCATGGTGCCCTTCCCTACCAAAGCTGCAATGCTTATTGCATTGTGTGCACAGGTACGACGAAATTATGTCAAGAAATCCATAAACAGCCTGACAGCCAGCGAACTTACTTGGCAGTTTACGAGCGACGATCGCCCAACCACTCTTAGCTAAACTAGAATCTGTGTAATCACACCGTTCTTGCAGAAGCACTTTACACTTTGGTGCTGCTAAGCACGTTCCTGATTATTCCGTGGGACACAAAATAGCCTCTATACTGTTGTTGTTGTTGTTGTTGTTGTTGTTGTTGTTGTTGTTGTTGTTGTGATTGACAAACGGCAACTTGTCGTCAACACAATCAAGACCAGTCAGTCTTCCAGCAGGTAGGAAATCCAGGTCAGCTTCTTGTAAGTGCCGCAGAGAATCATTCACTATTTTGTTCACAACCAAAATAAACAAAAAAGCAGAAAATGGAACCGCCTTGGAGTATGTTGCTGTTGAAGCTGAAACTGCCGAACACTTCACCACAAACCATAACTTGGGGGGTGAACTATGGAAATAAAGTGCCGGGAGTATGTTCACACACTTGATTGGTACATCCTCTCATCTCACTGACTCCAAAAGTGTCGATTGTTCCACTAAGTCGAAAAAATCTTCATGATCCAGAAATATGAAAACTGTCGATCGGCGGTACACGGGACACTGCAGAGTTCTACCAAGAGCGAATCTTTGAACAGTACCTCCTATTAATCTTCCTTAAAAAATGCCAACAGGTGGTCGTCCAAACCACCAGACCTACAGCGCTCGAGAGCTGGAACACCAATGCGGGCCTAGACTTTAGTGGGTGGTCCTAATCCCATCTACCAGGTTATTACACTACAAATTTGTGACAGCCGTACAATAAAAGCAGAGGGTTGGTAAAACTGACCCTCAAAATATTCTGCCAAGTGTCCTAGTGGTCTGGGCTGGGTGTGTCGTCTGCTTTGTTGATGGTTTCACCGACGGATAGACGTCCCAGACCAACAGCACAAACAAACGTGAACAATTCGTGGGTGTTCCCTGAATCAAAATTAACTCCGTTTTCACAAACGTCTTCCGCTATCTCAGCCTCACGATGCGCGATCGTGCTAAAGTTCAGTTTTTCACCGACGTCCTTCTTAAGGTGAGCTGCCATGGAGAATATTCCATCTGAAACCTAAAAACTCCTGATATTTCTCTGAAATCCAATGTCTACATAATTCACAATCCACTCTGCCGTTTGATATAATACCTAATTCGGAAATGGCCTGTGAGATATCGGTTCGAGAGCTATCAGGATTTTCGTTATGACAAATAATGTCTGCTTTCTAGACTGGTTCTATACTTATTCATTACTGACTACCTGATCAATTACTCAGAAGCTATTCTTCGCGATCATTAGGGTCGTTTCACAGCGAATGTAGAAACCTAACAATATCGTACCACCAAAAGAAGTGAATTCAAGTATAGACTTTAATAAGAACGACAGTCCTTATTGAAGTCACTCCATATATAGCTGTTTTGTAGATCTGGGACCAGATCAGATTCGGAGAGAAAGGATGCCCAGCATAAACTTCATATAACATTCAGCTTCGTTTTTGACTGGAATGCGCGGAAATTAGAGACCAGGTCTCACCGTGGGGAAGACCTGATGCTTGAAGTAATCATTGGAAACATGCGCACGCTGCATGTGGAAAATATCATCAGGCAGATCGCCACCGCACTACAGCCAAGGATGTAAATACGTCAGCGATGCAAGCCGCTATTTGCGTCCTTTGTTCTGTACTTTTAAATTTCTTGTAATAGGTGTCCAGTAGTAACCGGCTTCCGAGGCCAAGTGGTTTCTACACCCAAAAATAACAATGATGCGCACGACGATCAGAATTAGTGCTGGCTAAAAATAGCTTGTGTTGAGCGCACGGCTACAAAAATCACCCATTATCATTCGAACAAGTTGATGCTAGTCCAAACCTACCCCATAAATGAGACTTCGTCTCACCGACTTGACAGATATGGACGTCCATACCTGCCATCAGACCTATGTGCCGACATAAGGAGAGCGGTGGAATCCCAGTTAAACGGCATCCTTGAAATGCACGTTATCGCAGTTAGTTGGATCATAAGCAGCTACGACGAAGAGGTTTTTGACGATTTTACTTCTAGAAGTGGTCGTACCAGCACCGGCCGAACGGACGGTAAGGAGTCTCCTGCTAACGGACATCTACTCTACTCAAGCAGCTATCGTGTGATCACACAGTGTGATCATACTATGTAATTATACAGTGACAAGCATACCCAGATGTTCTGTGGAGTGTGCATTTTGTCAATATGTGTAGCAGGCTACACTACGCAATTTCTCTCCCGATCTAGGACAGGCGCCGTCAAATTCAAAACTGGTCGCTTTCATCTTATTTGTCACTGTTCAGTTCCCATATTTCACAGCTGTTCGGGCACTTGACGGTGCGATTCCAAACTCTGTCAAGTGTCTGCCCTTTATGGTGAGAAATAGTTTACAATTATTTGCTTCACTTGGCGCCTAAATACAAATCTGTGTAATATTTAAAGGTCACAATTAACGCTATGAGTACGCTGTCAGATTACAATTGAAATAATGCCGATTAGTCATCTAAGGAAACGAATAAACCAGCTATGTGCAAAAACTTGAAGTGTATACAGTTCAACTTACTCTTCCGTACCTGATCCTTATTGTTTCAGCTCCGGTGATTAAACTAATTGGACGCGATGACCAGACACGAAGCCTAGCAAATGTGCACCAGGTTTCACAAACACGTAAACCATTCATTTTGTTTCTCCGCTTAAATATGTTTGTGTTTTGCTGAACAATAGGACAAACACACTGTATAAAGGTGTTCTGATTTGCTTCGTTTTCCAAGTAGTGAAATCATTGATTGTGTGCGGTTGGTTACCAGGTACTGACGGGTGCCATAACTGTCAGTGTATGATCAATACATGTATTGCTCTTTAGATAAAGCAACAGCTACGTGTCTCACGGTAACCCGTGTGCTGAATGAGACACGGAGAAACCAGATGGTTTTACGAACGCCTTTTCTCATATACACGGAAATACTTAAGTCGGCTGAATTATTTTCGACTGGAATACAATTCCTAGTGATTCTAATGGTTCTGTGATTTCACATCTTGATGTAGGCGATTGACATACAACTACACCTCATTGTCTCAGACTCTAACTTGGTTCATTTAACTCTCCGTGCCTATCACTGTGTGTGATCCTTATTGGAGCAAATTATGAGTCTTGCAATGGTGAATTTTGTGTAAGCAAAAGAACAAATTACCGGGTTTGTGTTCAAATGAGTGTGTTCCACTACCAAGTGTTGAACGTTGACAGGTGCATATTGCACTGGATTTAACTATTTGCACAGATCCATATTACTACTGGTAGTCTGTGTTCGAATTGGAGGGACGGACAAATTTTTCAAGCCGTGTACTTAGATGATCAAATCAAGGCCAGTGAACTCGTATGTTCATCTGTATGGAACACACATGTTTGTTGTCGACAGACTCATAGTAGTAAAGAATTGTCTGGTCCAAAGAACACGCTAGTAAGGTGAGTGCCAGTAAACAAGGTCGTCCATCCCGCATTGAGAATGAACATGTGCACTTGGTAATTTAACTCAAAAGACGTTTCAATGTGTGCTATTCGAGCAGGACCACTACTTTCACTGTCAAACTCAGAGTAGTGACGTCTTTCAATCTATCCACTGTCAGTTTGCACTCATATGGAATAACACACATTGGTTCAACTCGTTCTGGGTGTAGTGTTCACGTGCTGCAAGATGGAGGAAGAAATAATTCCAAAACACGTTTTTTGTGCCCGATATTGTTAAGTTAAAACAATATGGGATTGCAGGTTAAGCCACGAGAACCGTCAGCCGTAAAATTTCAGACATAGAAACAGCAAAAATTTCATACCACCAAACTTCTTTGCTAGTTGTTTATGAACGTGACAGAGGTTGTCTCACATGAACTTTTAATTGATACTTCCGTTTTTGTTTGCAATCATTGTACTCATTCTTTTCGGCGTACAACCATTTGGTACTGTAGACTGGTGGTGAATGATAAGTTTTTTAAATTTCGATAGTGTTGTCCTACACTCTTTGGAAATGTGCAGTACTTCCGTTTCATAAAATGCCCATCCAAGATTAGCGTGAAAATTTCATTCGGGTTTTTCAACTGATCAAGTGAAGAAAAGGAATTAATAACGGAAGCATATTCGGACTCGAAGTCTAAAATACCAAGAACTTCAGGAAGCCTTGCATAGGATGTGAACAATAGGTTGTTGAACGGTGTTTGACCGGCTCGAAGCTAATTTGTCTGAACACCGTATATGACCCTTTAATTCACTTTCGTTCTCTGTGCCAACAATGAACATGATTTTCTCAAAAAGAGCCATTTTCATCGCAGAGGAGGAGAAGTGTAACTCAACATTACAATTGGTTATTCAGGAGTACCTTCATTTCATGAGAGAGTTCTCAACAGTTACCTTACTGGGTAGGACTACTAATCGTTAAAAATTTGTAGAAACCGAAAGAAGGGGTGTATAGGCGGACAGTTTTCGATACATTAATTTCAGGTCGGTACATTTCTGCTGAGAGTAGACAGTGTACTAACAACCTATCACTTTGACTTATTACGAGAAAATTAGGCTGCTGATAATTCGAGTACTTCGTCACAACACGATCGTCCATTGGCTGAACAGCCTAGAACGGTCCAAGATCCAGTCAGTTCGGGACCAAGGGAGACGCAGCACCTGAGCACATTGATTTTAGAACAAACAAACTGATTCAAAGAACAATCTTATTGTAAAGATCTTGGATGGGTTAACTGGCGCAAGCAAGCCTACTTGTGTACACCTGAAGCTAACATTCGACCCTACGAATGACAATTCGCCGTTATCTAACCGTGTTTCACCGTGTCCTAACCGATGTGGCTGGTGTTCCCGGATTCGTTTCAAAAGCTGTCTTGATGTTCAACCATTATAACATTCTCCATAAAACCAAGTAAAAGGGTAGATGCTATCTGGTCTGACAATGTTTTTGTTATGAAACTGGATAGGTGGTAAACTGGATAGAGAGTTTACGGACAGTATAAGTCCTGTCGATTTCCCGGTTGTATCCATTGGCTAGCCACCCTGTGATGTTAGTACTATTGAACAACACTTAACCAAGCAAAATCTATCTTTATACACATTGTATTCCAGACTTAGCTTGTACTCAGATCATAGTTCTGGTAATCAGTTTATTCGAATGGACCGTTTTCTACGGAAAGGGTGCATATGCACCATGAGTCAAACAATACACAAAAACTCCCCCTTCCTAAAAATAAAAGCTGTAAAAATCTGTATAGTCACTTGCTCATGTATAATTTTAGCGCACACTACTTTGAGTAATATCACCTAGTCTCCAATGTAAGTGACCATCTAAGAAAAGGGTTTGGTTTTTGGCTCCTTTCTTAAGTGTAAGTTCAACATAACGGTAGGCTGGATTGAACATTTAGAGTGCCGTGGACAGATTAGTATCAGTGTATTTTTATTGGTGGCTAAATTGTCTGGAAGTAAATTGAAGTGCTGATCATCCCATAAGTGTGTACCTGTACACAAAATGAGCAGTCCAAACCAAAAAACAGGTCCCTGTTCGATTCGGATTAGCGAGCGCCGTCATCCCCACTACCGTAACCGCAACCAGGCCAACTGGTTGGTAGGTCGGGGGCGGAGGTGTATACTCATTTCCTGTCAGTTCATTCGGTTTCATCGTTCCAATGTTCTTTCCACCACGGTCCATGATAAATAACACTCGACTGTTGACAGGCACCTTCGTGAACGTTTAAGTCCTTGAAAAGCAATATCGGACTGGGGGCCAGCACACAACGAGGAGTCCAAACGGACGAAGTAAAAGTACGATAAGTCCTTTTGGGATTGTGCCATCAAAACAATTTTTTCGCAGAACGATGGATAGTAAAAGCTGCATTCATGAACGAAACAGAT
Source organism: Paragonimus westermani (assembly GCA_008508345.1). Classification (NCBI taxonomy): domain Eukaryota; kingdom Metazoa; phylum Platyhelminthes; class Trematoda; order Plagiorchiida; family Troglotrematidae; genus Paragonimus; species Paragonimus westermani. Next base: position 117,200 of record QNGE01001063.1, read on the forward strand.
TTATGAAACACTGAAACACTGAGCAAAATCTAAATTTTCCTGTACAACCTGAGGCACATTATGCTATATTTTTAGGTTTATTGCACCAATTGTGGACGCTGATGTGATGTATCATAGTGATGCTGTGAAGGCCGTGTGTATTAGAACACTGTGATCTTGGTTGTACGTAATTCATGACAGATAGCAAGTCGTCCTTTCCTGGCCTATGGCATTCAACGATCGGACATTCAGTATAAAAAGCCCAAGTTTCTTCCTAATGAACTTGTGGAATTGGTTCTGGTTCGCAAAACAATGTTCAGTTTTATAATGTAATGTAACGAATATCAACAGGATGCCTTTTACATTCTGCGTTATAGTGCGCTTGTAAAAGAAACAAGGTGTTTCTCGTGCAGAAATGTGCACAACCTAATGTGTTTCTTCGACTAATTCGTGAATGAAAATGCTTAGGAAGAACAAAGTGAGAGGATACTTTCGAAGTATATCATTTTTGACGTTAAAACCTCTGGGTCCCTACAAACAATAATCTAATCTCGCTTATGAAAATAGCGCATCAGTACCATGTTTACGTATCGGTTAGACACAAACCTGCATCTCAAGAGGTGCATACAGGTCCACTAAATCGAATACATCTTTGGGCTAGAAATGAGATTGCCATCTGGTGCAGAATTTGGCAAAGTAAAATTATGATTCACACATTTCCACCTTGAGTGAAATTCTGTCTGTTTCCCCTAGGTACCTATCAGCAGGACTGCAGTGAATCAGTGGAGTATAACGAGCATTGCGAACTTAGTCATGAATAGCTTTCAAGTAAGTCCCCCGGTATTAATCTTATTATGCATACCTTAGAGAGACATCCAAATCACCTCAAACAATCGAATTAAACATTTTAATATGTGGTAGCATCTGCCATACCTACGGACCGCTGGCAGCCGCCCACAAAATCATGTTTAAGATCAACGTCGCGGGATGTGGATCGTCCTATGCACCAATTGCTTTTTCAGATTTCTCTTGTTTTACTGAAAAATCTTTATGCGCTTTGAAAACACCTTGGTAATGATGAAAAATAGTAGCGCTACTCGTAAACACATGTGGATAGAACTCTCTAAAGATTAAGGTAACCGGTGAATTTAAGTTACTCGCGCTTGAAAGTTGGAAACAGCCGCATTTTCAGATAACTGCTGAAATTTCAGGTTCATCCGATTCACGCGCAAGAAAGCTGAGCGGAACGATCGACGAAAGAGGACATGATTCAACACACAGCTTGTCTTGAAGCGCGAGACATTAAATAGAGCAGTGTTAACTGTTTTTGTATTGGTTATCAACACAACTGACCACAGGACATGTCGCCATCCGCTCACTGTGGGTGATGACAAGTGACCCATCTTGCGGTTATAAACTTGTCAAGTTCTTGAACGACATCCACATCTCCTAATTCATAACTAAGTGTAACAGATCAACCTTAACTGACTTGAAATAACCTAGATAAAATACTATTGTTCAACATATTAAGTTGAATACTGTCTGTGAGAAACCATTATTTTCTACAAGCACTTTGACTACCACCATGCCTGCCAGCTTCCTGCATACTGGCTACAGAAGACAGCAGTGATAACTTGGCGCTTCTTTACCTATAGTCGTGATGCATCAGTTGGCATACCTGCGCCTTCTCTTGTGCGGTACACCTACTATTGGGTGGCTGGCAGCTTAGTGATTATTTTCAAGTTAAACATCACCCATATTTGATCGCAGCGTTCGCATTCAGATAGATTTTCCAGCCAGTCTGTTTCGAAAAGAAACACTAGACTGGAGTTTCGCTCTCATAAGAGCTCGTCAGTAGTGCATATCCTTGCCACGGCCGGCATTTGAACTCCGGCAACCGTGTTAACCATTGCGCCATTGACCTCACATTAGGCACGGCCGAATTATCTAATCTGAACGTTCAACCACTCTCGCTTGTGACCAATGATCAGGTTGCCCGATTGTCTCGAGAGGAGACACAGCAACTATCCTGTTAACTCCAGTCGGTAACCCCGCGATTAGAACTTCCAAGACAGGCCGAAATCTCCGATCTCATTAAACCTGCAAGGCGATATTTTAGATTACTGATGAGTAGTCGGGGATTTGGTTTATCTTCAGGTCAGACACGTACGACGAGCTCTGATGAAGGTGAAACCCGAGTCTACTGCTTCTTTTCGAAAGAGGCTGACTAGAATGTCTGCCTGAATGCGAAGGCTGCGATCGACTATGAGTGGTGTTCAACTTGAAAATAAACAAAATCCCCGACTGCTCATCAATAATTTAATAATTATTTTTAAACTCTGGCTACCGTGACTTTTTACGCTGCAATCCGTTCGCTATTGCGCAACATGTGGTCTGAATAATGTCAAACTGTTTTTACTTTGAGCAACCAAGACGGAAATTTGCTACTGTACAGTTACCAGACACCGTCCTCATTAATGAGCGGTTTCGATCCGTGTTGTCGTTGTTGGCCGTATTATTTTAGTCCGGTGCAAAAAGGGTCATGGAGACTGGTGTACGGGAAATGCAGCAGGCGGCGAACGATAGTCGAGTGCATTTGTCTACTACAAAAGTGAGCGCAATACGCGGAACACACGATTCTGAGACATCTCATCCAGTTAACTGAACGATCCCAATCTGTTACATCTAAAGCGAGGCATTTCAACATCAGCGTCAGCAATACACCACTGACTGATGCGGCTGTTACAGATCAATATTGTAGTACCAAATCCAACAACTAATCGCAATGTCTGATGAATTTCGAGTGAATATGTTTACGTCACATTGCTTGAGACTGGTTCAAAGCCAAACAGCCTGTATATGTAAGTCAGATACATATACTTCCATGAAAGATAACCACTCGTTTTTCCATGCAACAAATGTTTATGAACACTGCCTACACTGGATACAATGCTTCTTACTGTGTCAAGATGCAGTATTCTAAATTTGAAGACCGTGAGATGCACATACTTGTTGCAGCATCAATATGCTCAGGCTTCATATGTACCACTCAGCCGCTTCCGTTTTGCAGGATTACAAATAGGCTTAGCACAGGAAGCGCCTGAGTGTTTGCTTTGATGCAAAGGGACAGCATGTCGCAAAATGCATTCTTGGTGACATTTGAACTGTCATCCAACCAAACGCACGTCAGTCTAATGAATGCGCAAAACTTTCTGATTTGCCCTGGTAACCACTGCACAAATTCTGATAATGCATAAACGACTATTCCCTGGGATTCAGCCAAGCAGGCAGTGTTATGCTCTAAAACTCGGTATGATTCTCGGCCTGGTGTCACATGAGAACCTGAAGGAGAAAATTTTAAATCGGCGGTTAGTCGTTGATTACCTTCAGCTAGCATTTGTACCATATTCGTATAACAGTAGGATAAGTCAGTCATTTATGTGGTTCAAGCTATACAGAGCTTTCATACCACTTGATAAAAGTCAACTGAATTACACAACAAGTCCATTCACATCCGTATCGCGAGCAGGCAGCATTTTGGAAAGCTGAACACATGCAAGGATAGTATGCCCTTCCTCCTAGAGACAACCGAACTCCTTTTCGAGGCTACAGACGATGTAAGTTGGTAAAGGCAGCAAGACAGGCGGACGAGAAAGTGCCACCCAAGAATGTAAAACGCTCCGCAATCTCAAAAGGACAGACCGTAATAAAGGAAGTGGAAGTGGGAATGCCTCAGTATTGAAGCAGCATTCTGTATTTTGAAGATGCTCAAAGTATCCCATACGAACCAGCTCGGTCAACTGCTTTGAGCAGCATGGTCTGTGTGCTTTCGACAGAAGAGCTAGGTAAGACGCTACTATCCACATACTCCGTGTCACTTAATCTAGCGACAGGAAGGAACTCAACACCAGGCTAACTGCATTTCTCAATCAAGTAAACAATGCGGCTGTTCTCCAGCGCGTATTCCCGGACGTTCAGAATGTGTAATCTTCAGGTCAGCTGATCACGCTGCACCGCCTACAATGGTTAGGTCACGTACCCCATATGTTACTTTAGCAGTTACCGTATCGGGCATCATATACTGAGACCGCCGACAGTTGGGTAGAACTGCGAGGTGGGCAAGCAACAACATGGTCATCAAATATGGTGATCCAGACCTTCAGGTTGAGTAAAGCAGGTAGGCCTCGCCTATCCGGATGAAATGTGTGTGATCACTCAAATCGCTGGTTCGAAACACTGCTCGAGATGACGATGTATCGCAGCCAGTGGCACATCTGCATCCACACCATCGTTAGTTCTTTCGCTTAGATCTGTTCTACCAACCTTTAACTCTTTTGTTGAACTTTTGTGCAGTTAGATGATTCCTCGTCTTTGTTGAAGTGAGTGGCGGTCAGACAGTTCTTTTGTATCAGGCCCAAGGCCGTTGTGAATTAACAAAGGATTTTCACCGTACAAAAAATTATTGTGACCAGGTGATAAAACATTTCATTTTTAATTGGTATGGTCACACAAGTGGTGATGGTCAAGTGACTGATAATTATCGTGCATCATTTCTAGCCCAGTTTGACGGCGACTACGCACAGATGTTATCCGTACATCTAAACGTGGAAAACAATTGGAAACCCGTGCGTATTCACCATGACCTAATTCACAAAGTTTAGTTATTGATGCACTAAACACCTCACATACTATGTAATAAGCCGTGATTTTTCTGGTTCTAAGCGGTACTTCGTTGACCTGATTGCAGGGTCACAGCATGTGGTACAGCTAATCACACCGAGTGCGCATATGAACTCAAAACAAACGTTTAGTGGCAAGAGCTCATTCTGGATGGTATACTTTTTTTAACATATATACGGCATTAAATATTACCCATAACCTGGTCCAGCAATAAGTTAAACTGTTAAAGTTGCACGATGAGTTCAGGTAGTCACACTTTCAACTTGGTTCCCTTTCAGATAAAAAAGCTCAGTACGAGTCTCTCGCATCCTGAGGATTCCATGAGCGAACACTGCTGTTGCGACAATAGGAATGAGTCGTCTGCCAGACAAACTCGCGGATTTCGAACGACTAAGAAGAGTTATTTCAAAGAATACGATATAAGCCAGTGGTAAGTTAGAACCGTTTTTGAGAGCGCGCATGGATCACAAACAGATCGTTATCGAACGCCCCATGTATTTTGTAAAGAGCTTAGTGCTACTTCAGGTTTCACCAGTCAGCGTCAAAACAAGCTCTACTATGAGATGAGTAACCCGAGGCACGCACATTGAAAAGTTAAACTGTAACATGGATGAAGCAAGAAAATAGACTAAACCAGAGAAGCCTAAAAATAAAGAGAACTGTAGAGGGAAGGTCGTTCACCTTGTCTGCTCGTTACATTCGATTTGCTGAGACGGAACTAGGCGAAGCAAAAATGGCTACACGCACGACATAGATATTTGGTAGTGTCACTTGCAAACATCGTACAGAACGGTACCTGGATGAACGTTTTCCACTCATGACCACCCATGTGCGCACTGCTGTGATGAGTGCTGACGAACTGTCAGTCACGTACCCAGCTGTGCCCACGCCAGACTGTTCACTACGCCCTCACTAGTTTAAACACGTGACCAGTAAGCACGTTATGGTCCACGTTTACATACGATCTAACCAGTTCTGATCATCTGGATCAAGAGATTAATTGTTGTCAAGAGTCTTATCAGGTTAGCCGTAACAAGCTTCCGGTGCCTCTGAATGATAAAGCACACCGGACGTAACCGAGCTGCCCAACAGTGCACACGCCTATCCTGCAGACTAAAAGCTCAACTTTCTTTTAATAATCTTTCAGTCTAACCTGTTACAATGAGTTGGCAAACCGTCTACAATTACATTCATAAAAGTGCTGACGTAAACAGAATTCTTTGGTCGATCAAATATCTCCATGGTTAATGGATTCAAACTTTGGTGACTTTTGAAAACCTTTGAAAACTCTAAAATCACAAAGTAGACAATTCTAGAATGAAAAGCACATACATCGAATTGTAATCAGTCAAGCAATGAGCGTTCTACCGCAAACCAGGTAGATCTTCGAGCAATGTGCGTCTTCATATACTCTGCACAACTGAAGCTATTGTAATCCGTCTATTGCAGCCGGAGCTGTGTGCACAAAAATGTTCTAATCCAAACCTTAGCCGACTCTCATCCTCTATGTGTGACCCATAGTAACGGTTAACAAAAAGTTGTCAGAGGACGTTTTTACATGTAAAACCTGGTTAACTTTTGGAAGTAGATTAGAGGAAGCGAATGTCTGGGTTTATACGAGAGAGTAAAAATGCGTTCTGTTCCGCCGAACAATCAGACTTGAACCAGTGGAATTTGGAAATAGAGGTATGTACGATTAAAAAGAATTCCCTCAGAAACTTCTTCACGCACGATAAACAACATAACTATTACACAAGCCCAAGTTGTAGGGACAGCACCACGGTAAGTCTGAAACTGTTTCGTAGACAGTATTATTGATGCAGTATCTTTTTGAGAAAGGTGTGCACATTTACAGGAGAATAGTACAACCAATGGCCAAACAAATGTGTAAGGCCCAAAGCATAGTTGTGTGGATTTATTTTCCACAGGATTTTGAACAAAGGAAGGGTATTACGTAACCATACATTAACTAAAAAACGTTTTCTTAGGTTGTAATTACTCTGAAACCTTCGCTGCGGTCATTTTAAAAGACCATATGTACCGTTTCGTATGCATTCTGCCTTGGTACGGGTAACATTTACAAGGTTTGAAGCCCTTGTACTAGTGGCTTGTAAAACGACTTACCCAGCAAGTAGATCAATCGTCCGGACTGAATTTGCCCTCCAAATGTCCACTGTCGGCCTTTTGTCTGTGTCCATGTCGACCAATCCGAGCTCACCGGTAAACAATCCGTTTTCACCAATCGAACCATAGTTTCCTCGGTCTGCATGCTTGCGTGTGTGCATCCATCTGTGTGCGATTGCGTGTGTGAGGAGGCTGCAAGTCAAACGGACTGATGACGGGCTTTGGCCGAGATAAGATCAATAAACTCTATAATTCTGGTGATAACCCTGTTTTACATTCTAAAACACGCATGTATGTAAGTATTACTTAGATAAGGTAGAAAGTGCATAATACTGAGGAATTCAACGTGAACAGTCAGCTGAATGGTCCACTGTTCATTGATTGTCTGAGAACAAGATAAGCCAACTGATACTGGGCAGAAATATGTTCACAGTGAGACCAATGAATCGCCAGTTGATTTCCAATGGAATGCAATCAACGATAGACAGTCTTTGAAATCGTAGTTAATGGCATGCATTAAGTGAGCAGTGTTAGTGAAACCAAAGTTTGTCTAACTTTCATCCGTTCACTTGAGCGCCTGTCTGCGCAAATTACCGGGTCATGTATAATTGGTAAAACTGTGGTTTGTGTTACAGTGGGATCGGGAGTACGATAACTGACCCCATTTCAGAAGACACATGCATCTAGTCGACCAGAAAACCAAAAGATCACATCAACGGTTTTGCACATTCTCTTCGCAACCTAAGGGTCCTGCACGCAAAGTAATCCCTCTATAGAAACGCCTAACCGGTCTACAGAGGAAGCTTTCAAACGGTCAGGCTTTCGATTTAACTGCTCTAATTTTTCAAACTTACTCACCATGTTTTTGTTGAAGTTAAGTTCCTTACCTTTCTTGACGAAACAGAGTCAACGTTGTTTGAAGAGCTGTTTCACCTCGGTCACTGTGTTCATGTGTTAAATGCGTTGTAATTACTTGCCATCTAGAATGTACATGTGATCAGATTGACCCACCTTCACTCTACGCGACCTCACGGCACGCATTTTCTCGTGCTGGCATAAACAGCTGAGGAAGTTAGCAAAACCCTTTCAGAGATGTTAACAGACAATTTGAACCACATTAATAGTGAACCGATAACCAACGTCAATGCAAACTGCATACGGTGGGTACCGATGTCTATGTTACAGAAATGCAAGCTGTGGGGAGTTCGGTCTGTCGGTATTGGTGGAGATGATGAGAAATTCTATTTTATAAGGGAGATTTATTTTAATACATAAATAGACAACAGTTTGACATCTAGTATTCGATGGTACTCTTGAGTTAACTAGATATGTAAGTATATTTCTTCCGACATTCACCGACCCATTAACTATTGCTGCAAACCGACTAACCAAGCGCCTACTGGAGATCACAGTTCCGGTAAGTTTCATACTCGAATTCATGTCCAGTGCAACCAAGGCAAATTTACGCTGAACTGTGCCACCTCAACCGCCGTAGAAATAAATGAACATTTTGTTTTTATTGGAGATGACTGTCTTACTTGCAGACCGATTCCCATATAAAGCATATTCACTATTATTGATTTCTTCGATGAGCTTACAGTGGGAACAAAGTCTGATTGGCACATAATTGCAATATCCTTGCCATAACTCAAGTCTAACGCACCTGAAAAGCGATTGGACTGTTTTAGGTATGGAATATACTTTCTGGATATTCTACTTCGGATTGAAAGTCAGTCACTCATAATAAAACATTGTTTTGAGCGCTCTTTTAGGACATACTTAACTCAAGTGTCTTTCTTGTCCGGTCGAATTCTTCAGCTACAAGCAAAGGTGGACGTAGTCTGTTTTTGTGCAGTTTTTTGAGTAATACCGGTTAAAAATAATGTAAACATAAAAAAGCTCAGTTGATTCAGTGCGTATGTTGTCGCTTTGGTCTCAATGCACTTTTATGCATGTGTACGACACCATTCGTCTCGAAGGCCTAGGTACTTGTTTACTAGTCGACTTGCATACTACCTTGAGCACCTCTCAAAGCTCTGTCCAACTGGATGCTGTGTCATCAAGGGTACCTCACACAACTGTGGAGAGTGTATTCTTTACAAACTTGTTGCGAAAGCAGCATTGTTTTTAAGCAAGTGGTTTGCTACCGATATGAATTAACTTTGGTGATGAAGTTGCATTGAAACTTGCAATGTAATGTGTGAGGTGACATGAGGAAATTGTCAACTGTCTCTGGAAACAGTCGGTCGGTTGTACAGCCATATCAGACTCGTGGACTGTAACCTGGGGAGGTGGTTTGGGCGGATATTAGCTGGTTTATCCAGGTAGGTCTAAGACAGTTGATGAGATGATTGGCGAAAAATTATTCCCATATTACTTTTGCAACACGGATGCGTACCGTTTGAGCATCCAAACAGGGAGAAGACTGGCAGGTGGTGTACGAGCTAAATGGCACAAATTGTATGACTGCTCACAGTCAGCCTGTTACTGATACTGTCAGTTATAAACTGCAACCTTGCAATGGTTGGAAGTATATTTTAAATTTAGTGTAACTGCATTTTTTTCTTGGTGAATGGTTGTAGATCTCAATATGATGTCAAACTTCCAAACGATGGCGGAGCTTGACATGGTCCTGTTCACTGCAGTTATTAGCCGTTTTTCTTGGTCACATTCTGTCCTACAACTTGATGGCATGAATTTGCGGAGGAACAAAGTTTGCCAAGGAGAAAATTTGTGAGCAATAGAACGTCGGAAGACCGTGTATGGGGCAAAAGAAACAAACTTCATTCCGAATGCAAACACTGTGATCGAATGTGGGTGCTGTTCAGTTTGAAGTAATCTGAATCCCCAAAATTCGATTCGATCTGTATACACTGCTCAGGTGATTCAGTGCAGTCCGTGTCTTCAACCTAACTGAGAAGTTCCAGATCACGAGGTTATCGATTGTAACGAACAAAGATTCTCCGAATAGTTCGTGCAAACTCTACATCTCACTGGCCAACTATTCCACAGCTACTTGAAACTCAAGCAAGCGTTAACCACTTCACACCGACGACTCCATATCTCACGGCTGGCACCCGTAACAATGCAACACATTCACCCCCCTCAGTAGACTGTCATCTACCACAATGACCCATCTGACTTGCTCTAATTTTTCGCATATAAAACGCATGTACCCTGCACAATTGTAAAAACCCGATGAGAATTACCGAAAACTACTGCTTGCTTGAGCGTTCGGATACGACTGTTCGGTCATGCTTATTTTGAGGTAGCGGGTGTTGTGGTTAACAAGCTAGTTTGAAATTGAAATGACCGGAAGGAAAATTCTAGCTCGAACAAGGATTTGAACTAATGGTGAGTTCTGGTAAGAATGGAACTCAAGTCTAGTGTTTCTTCATGAAGCCGGCCAGTGGAAAGACATATCCGAATGCAAGGGCTGCGGTAAAAGGTGGGTGGTGTTGAATTTGAAACTTCAGCCTGTTTCGTATGCTTACAGTCAGCCTCCTGTTTACGGAGGAGATGATTTGCGTATGATTAACCTACATTTTTTCTATCCACCGTATGATCGTTATGGCTGTTCCCTCAAGCCAAAAGATATCAACCAATCAAGGCTCTGTATTCTAAGCTCAATCTACTTAATCACCCGTATGTTGATCAGAGTTGGTTCCTCTTATTCAGTGCTTAAAAAGGAGCTTGGGGTCAAAAGATTTCAACAAAACTGACATAAGAGAGTTAATTTGATCTGACGGGTTATTGGTAGCTAGTAGTATCTATTTGTAACTCATCGTTTCGGATACACACCAAATCAACGCTCAATGGTTTACTAAACCTCCCTGAAGAAACCTGGGTTATAATGTCATAAGCGGTGGTCCTGCAAATGCTCTCCGTGAGCCGGAAGAAGCGCGTGAGGTCAATCTGGAAAATGCCCAGGTAATAAGAATGTAGAACCACATGTAAACATTTATTGGCACAGACGGTGAAAATCATGAAGGACAAAGTTGGTTTGCATAAAACCAACGTCTACCAGCTTTTGTATACGCGGCGGCTAATCTAAGGTGAATCCGACTTTATTTACGCCGGTGTCCCGTTAGGCCTAGCACGTTCAAAGGACCACGATCTACATGTCACGTATTCCAGTCTAAAATTCAACGGATTCTAGATCCAAATTCTAGCGACTTTTAGAATCTCATTTCTCTTTTCATTTTCACGAATCTCTGTCCTGTTGAAAACAGTAGACAGGACACAGAACTGCCCTTGTCTTAGTATTATGGTGGCAAATTCCTAAAATACTGTAATGCATTAGGTTTCACCTGCTTCATAAAGTTATAAACTTGTGGCTATTTTATTAGTTCACTCGCTTACATGTTTTCTGTGAATTACGAAGGTGTATTTTATGTAAGTGTTAAGGGAGCGGTATTCAATTTCCCCGTCTCGTCATGCTCATCCGAAGTACGTACAAGCAGGGTTGTACAAACCAGGGCAAATAAGAAACGCAAAACGTGGGCTGAATTGACTAAGTTACATGCAGGTGACCAACAACTTCAGTGAGTGTCAAGTAAAAACCTGTGAGAATCCTAAGAGATGTGGTGTTTTGGCGATCAAGTACATCGATGATAATCCGTCCGAATTTTAGGTACGCTTTCTCCTCACACTTGTTTCAACACGCATTGATGTGTATGTATTCAATCACGTGAAACGCGCGGACAGCAGACACAACGGACCTGTATGACACGTGTCTAAAACTTGTTCGTACGCTTGGTGGGCATCAGCCGGAAGTCATCCGGCTCACGCTATTTTATTGTTTCTGATGTGACGATAATTATAAACTAGGCTACCGGTTTAATACCAGCTAACATAATTTCATTTCTATTTTCGGGTCAAGACAGCATTTTTGTATGGAATTCGGTTGTTTTGTTGTAAACACCAAGAGTAAAATCTGTTACCCTATTATATTCGGGAGAAAAATCCCTGAGATGGGCTTCTGTTTCTGTGTTGGTCCGTGTCAGATAATCTATAACACAGTTTCGAATAGATTAGGACTTGACGTGTACACACGTCAGGACAATTTGTGTACCATATTTGATGTAAACAAGTCCAATATGTTCAAATATGCATGCAGTACTGCTTAGCATTTTAGTAACTTTCGTCATCAAAGATGCTGACCACAGACAATAGGCGGATTCGTAGCATCCTTTTGTTGGTCTTCCCACGTAGTGCATTTATGGTAAATACTAATCCAACTGTTCCTATAGTCCATTGTATTGCTTACACATAGACCCATCATTCAAAGCCATTTTCGTTAACTGTTTAAGGATCCAATACACTGTTTCATAACTCACGAAAACTGCCGCTTCACTTGAACGTGGAATTCAATATTATTGTGTCACGTGCATATCGAACTCTTGAATTATCTTCACCAGACCCTGGAGGAGCAACGAGATTGCGTTTATGAGGATCATAGTAACTAGAAATATTCAGCGTTTTCTCATCGAAGATGCTAACCACAGACAATAGGCGGATTCGTAGCATCCTTTTGTTGGTCTTCCCACGTAGTGCATTTATGGTAAACACTAATCCAACTGTTCCTATAGTCCATTGTATTGCTTACACATAGACCCATCATTCAAAGCCATTTTCGTTAATTGTTTAAGGATCCAATACACTGTTTCATAACTCACGAAAACTGCCGCTTCACTTGAACGTGGAATTCAATATTATTGTGTCACGTGCATATCGAACTCTTGAATTATCTTCACCAGACCCTGGAGGAGCAACGAGATTGCGTTTATGAGGATCATAGTAACTAGAAATATTCAGCGTTTTCTCATCGAAGATGCTAACCACAGACAATAGGCGGATTCGTAGCATCCTTTTGTTGGTCTTCCCACGTAGTGCATTTATGGTAAACACTAATCCAACTGTTCCTATAGTCCATTGTATTGCTTACACATAGACCCATCATTCAAAGCCATTTTCGTTAACTGTTTAAGGATCCAATACACTGTTTCATAACTCACGAAAACTGCCGCTTCACTTGAACGTGGAATTCAATATTATTGTATCACATGCATATCGAACTCTTGAATTATCTTCACCAGACCCTGGAGGAGCAACGAGATTGCGTTTATGAGGATCATAGTAACTAGAAATATTCAGCGTTTTCTCACTAGTTACAAATCTCTTGCGTTTAACCTCTTTAGCACCCGAATAGCAGAATATTCATCACATGATAATGAATAATGGCCGCTTAGGAAGTGCAGTGGGTTGGTAGGTCTAAATGCCGTCAATTTCGCTTGACAGAAGACTTGTGCCGCTTGTCAGCGCTTGAAACAGACCAAGTCAGACTATTTAATGTGCTGATTCGTGCGGTCGATTCTGAGGCGAACGATGTGTCACAAGGATTGAATTTTTGTTTAGCTCCATAAAAAACTTTGTCTGATAAAGGACAAGGGGGATTGGCCCACGATTCAACAAAAAACTTTCAGAAAACCATATGACGGAATAAAAAGCACTGTAACCGAACGATAGGGAGTGGGATGGATGAATCCGAATTCAAGTGGTTATAGAATTCATTTTGCAGGTGCAATCTTCGCCGACGTGGTGCCGGAGCTCCTCGATGGTGAATGCCACAGGATAAAAGAGTCAGAGGTTGCGCAAACTGTAGAATGGTTGGACCGCAAGTGGAGTACAAGTTAGATATATGGCATATGAATACACGCGACCGACAACCAGAAAATCCTGCTATATACTGGCCAGCGAGTGGTGGTTATGGTGTTAAGTCTGTAATCATTCCAATTTGGCACGTTTTTGGAATGAAGACGTTTACCAAATTAACATTTTGATTATATAATGAAGTCTGATCCTTCCGAATTAGGTTAGATCTGCCAAAGTTCGACAAGCAGTCAGCCCCAGTACACACGTATAATCTGTTGTTCGAAAAAAGAAAACCTCATACAAAATTCTCTATGAATTAGTCGAACTGGTGGGCATATGCCACATATTCTGTATCCAGCACTCACCAGAGTGATTGTCATATTCAGTCGGGTCGATGGAAAGAAGAAGAGCAGGCCTCGATAAGTTATTAGAAAACCTACAATTAACAAAACAACGTAAGAAACAGTCACATAGTACGAAATTCACAGAACCAATAGCGGATAATGAACTAGCCACCTCTGAGGAGATCCGGATGTCTGAGATGTAAAAAGGTGATTAAATAGAGAAATTCACCAACGATCTAAAGAGATTCACCACTCCTTTACGAACTATGTGTGAAATTATGCTCAGCATCGGTCAACATTTTGTTAAATTACCTCTGGCAAAACTCCATAAGCGATGTCGATGACGACAAAGTCGACTAGGAAGTGAATCCCATTTACTTTCGACCGACCAACTGGAATTTCACATCCAAAAATCAGATAAAAAATTGGGTGTTGTCATCACGGTTGTTTAACTTCACTGTCGATTCGGTCATTTATAGCTAAAGAGGAATAGTAAGATGATCGTCCAAAAATATGTTGCGGACGGTGCAGGACAGGAAGAGTTGATACTGAGTGGCTGAACACTTCTTTTTTGGACTAAATTACACATACTTTAGGATGGATACAGGTCAATCGGTTGTAGACACTCATGCCGCGATTTACTTGTTAGTTGGGAGAGTGCGTATGCTACAACAATTACATAACTTATATCATGTCATGGTCATCATCTTCAGTAGCAGCATCCTGACAGGAAAGTACTGTGGCTCGAGCCGTCGATCACTCCAAAAGTGACCCAGAGTATCCTGCTTAATAGAACAGTCAGTCATGATATTTCGTGACCACGTTGTTGCTTGACCACCACGCGGATTTACCCCACTGTCGGCGATCTTTTTAAATAATGTCTAGTGTAGTGAACGTTCGGCTTATATATAAAGTACATCACCCAAACATCGGGGGCTGTGCAACGTGAGTAGTTTACCAATCGTCTGTGCACATTGAGCGTTCCGAAATAAGCACGAGAAAGTGGTCGTATTGCTCACGCGATCACTCTATTTGATGCCAGCCAACTGGTGGAGAAAACGATGATTGAACACAACAAATCGGTTGGCATCTTCTTTGCCAGCGGGCTACGTTTCCAAACCATGGAGCAAGACAGAACGTACACAATCATTATATACCCTTCCTTTCAACGAAAACCGAACGTCTCTCGGACGCAACAGATGACAGTTTGGCAAATGCACCTCGTCTTTTTGTTATTCTCACTGACACCTCATCAGATGTGTTACAGATTGACGATTTAGCGCTATCCAAGTATGTGGTAGAGTCCACAGTCCCAACTGGATAGCCTGCAATAAGTAAGGTAGGAGTGGGAATGCTGCAGTCTTGGAGCAGAACCTCACACTTTGAACGTGCTGAGTGTATTCCACATAAATCAAACTGATCACTCACGTTTTTCAGTATGGGCTACATGTCCTCGGCAGGGTGAGCATAAGCAAGACAACGCCATCAGCATACTCCACGTTGATCAAGCTAGAGATAGGAAGAATCTCCATACCAAACACACTAGACTCCTCAAGCGCACCCACGATAATGTGGTTCATGGTAAAATTGGTGAGGTCTTACAGTCTTGATGAACACCACTAAAACTGATGAGAGTCTGAGGCAGCTGTCCGTAAACCCTCACTCTGATGGCAAACTAAGTATATAGTGCTCCCAACAGATTCACGTATTTCCACGGTGTCCCTCTACGAAGACGGTAGTTACAGGGAAGGTCACCAGCGACCGAATGAAAGGCAGCTTCTAGGTTTAGAATGATCAAGACCATCGGTTGCTCATACCAGCACCGGTGTACCGAGAGCCGTAGCAGGATAAAAATGTGATCAACACACCCTCAGCCGGATCGGAATTTTGCCTGTTCTTTGCGTGTCTGACTTACTTTGTGCCTAGTAAGCTGACGTAAAATGAGACCAGTGAGTAACTTGGACCAAATAGACAATAGACTGATCCCTCTGTTGCTGTTACGTAGGCTTCGGGCTCCATTTCTGATAACGGGAATTACTGTTAGTAAGGGTCGGTCGCAAGATACTTCTCCGGTTGACCGAACCACCTGAAAGGTCCTCGTCATTTCAAATGTTAACTTATCCCCTTCATACCTGAGAACGAAAGAGGAGATCTGGTTCTTGAGCTTGTTGCGCTTTAAAAATTTGTGATCAAAAGACACTTCTACGTCCGACGGAGAGCCGTCTGCAGTGTGACGACTGACCATTCGGGTCCACTCGTTTATATGGTCTGAATGGGACCAGCCAATCCGGTCCTCAAAGGTTTAGCCCACTTGTCAAATCGGCGCGAGCGGCTGGCGATAAGTGAACCATCTTTTTCACATATGATCTCATACCGTTTAGACAACCAGTACAACCACGAATCAGTGAAAAGGCCTTCTGCTACTCGCAACTGAAAAGGTTTTTCCCAAAACTTCTTTCTGTCCGACCAACTGATGCTCACGTTCTATTCGACGGCTCTTAGGCAGATTGCATTTAAGTTCTCGACGTTTGTCATCATATTCAGAACCAGGTGAAATTGAGAGATGTTTTATCATGGGGTTTATCGACGTGACAGAAATCCCGCTCTATCGCAAATACACAGCCCCTTCGGAACACATATCTTCACAGCACGCTTTCATAGCTATTAAGACTGGTTTCTAGTGTTTTTTGAACATCTCTCACCTGACCTGAAATGAGCAACTTCTTCACAAGTGCCTCCTGGTAAGCGTTCTTCACACTCTCTTCGTTCGAATGTCTGTCAAATATCGTGCATTCACCAGAGTATGTCCTCTGGGCAAATGACAAAACAAAGCGGGAATGCACAGCAGCATGGTTCAAACCCAGGTGATTTCTTCAAAAGGCATGACAGTCTTTGGCAGAGCGGCGCCACCTGCAGCCGACTGCTACAAGGTCCAGCTGTGTCCACAGCTGAGAAGCATACGGAGGTCTCCATGCAACATAATGCCTCTTATTGTGTTTGAATGTAGTGCTCGAAATATGAAAATCGTGGGATGCGCACAGCCGCGACATCATCATGGCGCTGTGCCTGGATAATAAACACCTCCCAACCACTCCACCGCTAGCAAAGGACGACCAAGCTGAACATTCAAATCACCGCCAGTACGATGATGCCTGAGTGTTTAGCCCGCCCCGAGAGACCAATGGGAACGTTACTGAATGAAAATTTGGTAAAACCCAATTAGCTGGTCATCGGAACACACGTTAATGTAATGAATACACAATGATTTTGATTTGGGTTCACAAAATGTAGCCGGCGTATTGAGTATGAAAGTACACAAGCGACTGCTCACTGAGATCCAGTCGATCAAACATTGTTCCGCTGTAGAACTCAGTGAGGTTCCTACTCCAGCTTGACTAATATATCCAGCTTGGGCGTCACCACAAACTCCGAGAGCGCTTGATCCACAATTACCTAAACATGAGTTTGAATGAATAACGGTGCTAGGATCGTAGACTCGCTTCTCCGACGAGCAACACGCAAAGATCCAGAATTGGGTAAGTGTCTGCCACAGTAGCTTGCTGACCAGCTTGTCGAAGAGTGCGGACACTGAAGGCAGAAATGGTTACCAGCTCTCTTGGTCTCAGAAAACATGTCTTCTGAAGGCACATGAGGGGCAGAAGATTTTGGGAAAGTCGCTATCGGTGAACAAAATCATTATCAGAAGAATGGTAACTTCTGATACCTCCCAGTCGTTTGCGTCGCGTAAGGGGGTTGACTTGAGGAACCTCATCCTGAGTCACTGAATCGAAAGTCTGACCTGCGGGACAACCGGATACGGGGTATCTTGGGGAAATCTACCTGGAGTCAGTGACTCGAGTTTGACTCAGTTGGTAGTGGGGGGTTGTCTAGCCGGAGGGTACGGTGAGTAAGACACTAATGTCTGATTCTGAGCGCCGCTGTGCACAGTGGATATATACGAACCTACATCAGGATTCTGAGTGACACCGGACGTTTCCGGCTGTATTGGATAATGCGTCAGCGGTCACCGTCAACCGGAGCGCTCTTTGTTTGAGGATACCTTTGTGATCCCCTTGTCCCTGACTCGGAATACAGCAGTACCGTAACTCTAGAAATAGTTTTGCTGTACGCCCATAGCATCGTGCCTCGCTGCCTAAGCCCTCTTACGTAGTCGGATTTGCAGCACACCATCTTATGAGTGCATCTGCTTTCCGTATGACTGCCATCTTTTGGCCTGTTTAACGAGATTGTTCGGAAGTCCTAGTTAGCACAGCCTTCCCGACCGATGCGGTGCACAAGCCTGACTGTCGCGTCAAGGTAGCAAAATAGGTCAGGCAGGGGGCGCATGAATAAGGGTCTTTTATTAAGACTGGCTCAGGGTGAATAGCCAAATGAAGGTTATCAGATAACGAACGGCTCGCCCCCCCCCCCAAGCTGGACGCATGCGAGCAAGTACAACAGTGTGTTTAGCTTTCATGTATTCTCATTTGGGTAAAGACGCATCTTTGGGTCTCCATAACAAAACTATCCGTCCAGTTAGTAATAGTTCTCCAAGCATATTAACATTGCTGCGAGCTCGTCATCTCGTCACGTTTACGGTTAACGTCAAATACATGAGTAGCTAGCAGGTGATTAAATTAAAACCCTTATTGAGTCACCCAAACTAGCCAAGGCCATTTGGTTACATTAGTAGCAATGAGTGAATCACACTGAGCAAATCGGCAGATCAACAGGTTATTCACCACGACCAGGGCCTAATCAGTAAATTTTCAGTCTCTAGTGAGCCTGTGTGCACGTGTGTGTGCACCCACCGAGGGTAAAAATGTAAACACATTTACTGATACCTTCTTTTACTAGTTTCTCACCAGGAGCAAACTGTTATGTTTGTATAGTTGCACCTCTTCCATTTGTTTTGTCATGATTTGACGTTTCTCTATGGTTTACGTACTCAGCTATTCCATTTTCAGAAGGTGTCAAGTTTAAACATGCCCTCCCTAACTACTTGGATGGCCGAAGTGAAACGTGAACGTGGAGTGAGGTATAAGATGATGACAACTGTCAACTTCCCATTCTCATGGAATGAATACTGCTTTGATGTGGAAGAGATAGAAAAAACGTATAATAAAGACTTGACTAAATATTTTTGATAATTACAAGGAGGTTGGGGGGGTAATAGATAATGAGATTTTCGCAATAAAAATTGATCAGTCGTGCTGAAATTAGACAGAACATTAGTACAACTATTATTAATAACAACAGCTGATACCTACGGATACTAAGGTTAATGTGCTCTAAGTCTAAGATTGAGGAATTAACAAAGGTCGACTTGGTAGCAGTCATTCAACTAACAGTTTTTTTAACAATTCCAGTGACTTTATCATTCTACTCTGGTAACACAGTCCAGGATACACAGATATGGATTAAGAGATCGTATCTCTTGCTCCATGAACAACTGCGTGGTTTGACCACTTTTGTACCGACGACGTACGATGCTTACAGCATCAACAAGTGTGGGCAGGAGACTGACAATGTGACTAGGTATCCTAAATACCCTAAACATCCTGCACTGAAGCTGTCATGTGCCCTTCGTATAAAAAAGGCTCAAGCCTTCTATCCTAACTGTGGCCCGTTGCTGAACAGTCCCAAACAAGAGGTGCCTGTTTGAACATCAGTATTCAACAGCTGTCTCGTTGGCACACCGAAGAAACTGCTAGTCGACAGCTATCTGGTTTTGGCTAACGTGGAGGTAGCAGCACTTGTGTAATATTCGGATATCAATGAGAATCGAAGACCTCGTTAGTGTGCTAGGTATGAGGCTTATATTGAGGTAATGCATGCATGAATTACAAAACGCCCTTCAGTAGAATCTGAGATGGGGAATCACGCCCAAACGAGAACATAAGTCAGCATGAAGTACATAAGTGAAAAAGAAATGAGTACAATTTTAGTGTGAATGCAGCTTTTACGAAGTAATTTTAAAACGGAGGAACTGAAGAAAGCGTTTCGGACAAGGTAAACCTCAAGAAACTACAGCCAGGGAAAAATGAACTCAATTCCAAATGGATGCGGAGGTCCACTGAGAATTCGCTGTCTCCATTTGTAATGGTTACACAGCTTGACTAGGGCTAGGCCACATGATTAAGCAACGGTTACAAGTTAACTAACCCGAGACATAGATGCCAGGTGCCGCCTTGCGGACGGTTTGCAGTACGTGTTGATAATTTAGTAGCTGGATGTGGCCTGCTGATTCTAAACAACGCTTGTTTCAACTCCGGAGGACCTCATCAGTGTGAATTAACATGCAGATGTACATCATTGAGACTGAATTTAAGAGGATCGGGTTCAGCCTTTCTTCCTACATTAAAGTGAATTCTTATCATCGTAGGCTGCTAGTTTTCTTTGGGAACTACCCGAAGGATTGTTCGAACAATCAGACAAGACAAGACAAAGGATGTACTACAGATTAGTGCTTGCTACAGGCGTCTTTTGAACGAGCCCCACATATTCGGTTAATCGGACAGGCTAACTGGAAAACGTCGACGGCATACCACACGTCAACCAAATGTAAAACAACAAATGAACTAAAAGATTTTCCTATCCCATCATTCCGTTACATCGTTGCTCTCTGCTACACTGTGACAATCGAACTGTTGCACGGCCTGTGTAGTTTACTCCAAGGAATCCATCGAGCTGGCATATGTAATTGAATAAGCCAACAACAAATAACTGAATATTTTGGCTGCAAAAGATAACCATATTTGGGAAGTAAGTACACATAGTCTGACTGCGCACCAAAACAAGCGCTATTACGAACAATTCCAAATTGCTCCGCACAGGTGTTATTTTTTCGAGGAAGCAACACAGATTCTTCATAGTCACAGAACCTTTTCACCCCGCGGGTTCCGATCAGTGTGACTGCAACAGAGTGAATGAGAATAAGGTGCCTTCATCAGAATCATTCACATGGTCACTTGCTTATAACTGATAATTGGACCTTAACAGGAACATTTTTCAGTGTGATGAAATATTACTGATTTTCTTAAAAGACAAAGTATCGAATGACCCTACCTAACAGCTTGTTGCAACGTTCACACGATGACCATGTAATGGATAACAGTCACGTTGACGTAAGCAGTAATAACATCAGCTTGCTGTTACGAGCAAAAGACAAGAAGCTAATTGGTGCTATGTTATTCACAGGTCGCTGTAGAGTAACGGTTCAACTTTACATAGGCTGGGATATTATCAGTGTCCAGGTCTACAAAAATGTCAGACAGACTAACTGAACTTCGTGCTTCCCAACTAGCAGAACAAAAGTTTTATCATTATTTTATGGGGTTCACATGTGATCCGAGAGTAACACTATTGGAGGAACAATATTTTAAGGGACGTCATTCACATAATCGTTGCTTTAATAAGCCCAAAAATATGATCAAGAGTAGCTGCTTTCTTCAGAGGTCCGGATCACATATTGTAGCTAAGTAACTTAGAACGAGAATTCCAGCTACTCACAAACGAAATGAAATCCACGAATGTTACGCTTGAAGAGCATCGTTCTTATGTGTCGACGATCTTCTAATCAAAGTTGATTTGGCTTGGCTCAGGTAGCTAACTGCTGATGAACACCAAAACTAGCAGTTCGACGTAGATGGGCCCTTGATTTGCCTGAGCAACATTGGGGATGGCCCACGGACTGACTCACACAGTTTAATAATCTTTCGTGAAGTCAGTGTGTACACAAGGTGTGATGTACATTTCGTCTATTACTTATCACACAGATCATCAGCTACATCAATCCAACCATCTCATTCTTAAACCAACAACAGAAGTGATCTGTTAATTCTTAGCAACCGAATCTGATTTTGACTGTTCAACTGACTGTTCACTAATTCCACGATACGACCGATGTTGTTGTGTGACTCAATCGCACTAGTTTGATTACTCTCTGTTTATTAAAGTTGTATGTGCATAAATTCACTAACTTCATCTTTCAGTGTGTACAAAATACACGGTATTGATCTGATACGAATCAGTCGAAAAGAAAGACAAATGATGAAGTGGATGGCAAACCTCAGTGTCCCTAGGAATGGCAATTGTGGGTGGTAACTAGAAACATATATTTTTCATGGAACATATAGAAAACGTTTTCCTTTTAGAACGTCACACCATGCGGGATTGTGTTGATCGGGCAGAATATTGTAGAAGATAACTGAAAGGCATTATCTTGTCTTCTATAAATTATACGTAGTAGACAATTTTCTAGGCTAACTAGCTTTCAGACATTACGGCGAGACTGATAGTATAGTGTATGTGAGAATAGAGTCTATAATGGGGCTTGCTTTGTTGAATCTCCGTCCTGAATATCGTAACATAACAAAAATCTCCAAACCACGCATTTCTCACTAGATCGTCGCTAACTCAATGTGGTTTATTTTTCCGTAATGGTCTATATAGGATAGCAGCTCAAGTGATATGAGCGGGTTGCTGTTTTGCGTACACGTCGATCAATCGAGCGTGAGGTGTTCATCTGATATAACAGATGCTGTAAGCAAACTATACTACTACCAAAAGTTGCTATTTCTCTACGTAACACGCAGCTACTATCTTTTCTGCGAAAGTTGTTTGTATTACTTAAATGAGTAAGCAGCACCATTTAGAACAAAAATCATACCAGTGATAT
Source organism: Paragonimus westermani (assembly GCA_008508345.1). Classification (NCBI taxonomy): domain Eukaryota; kingdom Metazoa; phylum Platyhelminthes; class Trematoda; order Plagiorchiida; family Troglotrematidae; genus Paragonimus; species Paragonimus westermani. The sequence continues at coordinate 139,661 of QNGE01001063.1, forward strand.
ATTCACAGCATTTCTTTTCATCCCACAACAAAAAGTGTCTAATTATCCAGGTTTAAACAAATAAAAATCCCCGTAGAAATCATGTAAAGCAAATTTGGTTCCAGTGAACAGAACTGTTTTCGAGAAAATCTCATCTTTGGCTGGTACAATTATATATCAAATCAAGTGACAACAAAGAAAGACATTGATAGGAAATGGTACGAGGATAAGGCGATTGGGTACAACACAAACACAACTAAGTTGTGCTTGTGCTCACAAGATTTTAGGAAGTCACTGTTAATTGGGATGAGATGGGGGGAGGATGGATCAAATCGCCTCGTGAGCTGATCAAGTGGCACCAACCGTTTTGAGTGGAACGTTACGATAGGACTTTCACGGGAAAACACATTTTTACACTCTGTCTGATTGTTGCTTGTTTTGTTGACACGCAAATTCCAGGGACTTGAAAACCGCGTTCAAACGATTCCACGTTGTCCGCTTCGATCGTATCCTACGCGTTATCCCTTGTCAGCCACACTGAGTGCACAAGGTCGCACTATGCTGCGACCTATTTATAGCCTGATGAATCACACGACGTATCACATGGAGGATCATGAAAAACAAGTTCATGAGCGACTATGACAGTTATCAGTGAACAAAAGGAAAAACGACATATGCTGTACGCAACAATGGTGACGCAGTCACTGTCCATCGAACCTTTCAATCAAAGCATTTGCGGCAAAACCAACGTCCCTTGATTGTTCCGCACCACCGTTCATTCATTACAAGCAATGATTGTTAGTATTGCCCATGTCCTTTCTGCCAGGTGTCAGATCAACTCAAGGAGTTTTCGCTACAATAGTATAGTTTCTTTTAAATTCAGTCATTCTCTCTCGATTGTGGGCAAAACGGCTGAGCGTGAAAGTGCATAACAACCTACTAAGTTAGATATTTGATGCCATAAGTTTACTAATGTGCAGCCCTGTTAAAGACGAGTCACTGTTGCAGTAGTTGGCAAACAACGCATTCTATCGACTGAAACTCTGATGATTCAGACTGTCAACACGTCAAAGCGCGAAAGCGCTATTCTTTTGCCTAAAATCATTCATCGTTATCTATCTATGACTCAAGTGCGAGACGCCATAATCCGGTGAATGGTATGTCGACAAAGTAAACTTCAAGAGGACCGGATGTCAGGCAGCAAACAACAACAAAATTCCTCAAAAGTGAGTGTAACAAAGCAAGCCCAAAGACAGTGGGCGGTCGTACAGGCAATAAGACATGTGGAAGGTGAGGTCAGAAGAATCAACCAAGCAGTGTGTCACGTGGTAGCCTATTCCCAAGACGATCTCCTCTACACAGAACTCCTGAAGACAGAGCAGATATTGCCAACACAAAAATTTTCCTAGTTGCTCTAAAATTTAAGTGCCTGTAAAAATTCATTGACCGCAAAATGTGCCTGTTCTAAGTTATACACGGGATTGTTCTATGGGTTACAGGAACACACAGAAGTCCCCAGAATCTGAGAAAACAATGAACTGTTCAGTTGTACTGTGCTGAGCAAACAGGTGAGAAAATAACAACTTCCAGATTTTACACCAAAAGATGATCGCTTACATGCGTCGTGCGATTCATGGGAAACTTACAGATTAGATGAAGTCGGGAATAAATGTGTATCTCTAACTCCGTGTTGGAAGATTTCGGAAGAAAAGGTCAGTTAGGGGATATTGTCAGTTTACGGGGTCAGCGATACAAAGACTACGAAAGAAAAAATCAGAGAAAAATTAAAGGAATAGAAACTCAACCACCACCCAACAGACGTGCAACGATCTCATCTGAAATTACTGCTGGATTACAATAGTCGTTAGAACTCAAAAGTATTTTAATTTTGCTGCAATAATCCTGATTACCCGTTCGCCCGAATGCAGGGTTTAGTGTCCTAAATGTATGCATCAAGTCTACACTTGAATTCGACCTCCAATGACGTAGTTACTGGAGATTCTGGCACACGGTTGGCGGCGTCTGATTCGGATTAGCCTGTCACAGTGACCGAAGCCAAAGGACGCCTGCGCTTAGCTCGCGCTGCACCACTTGCAGTTCCACTCACACACCACATATCCAGTGTAAACCTAAAGGAATAAGACCGGGAGGTGTGTCAGTGGGGCCTTTGTGTCCAGCCAGTCAATGCTGGTTAGCCAGTTGATTGGCTACTTAGGAAAGGAAACTCTTATCTCTCGGAAACTAAACAGAGAGGCTGTAAGGACGAGATCTAAACTAAGGAGGAAGATTTTTGAAGTGTAATATAAGAAGCATTGCAGTATAGGAGTGCAGGTTAGTGCATCCCAGAGAAGATAAAGATGAAAAGCAAAATTCTCGTTGAACTACGAAAAGCCAGGCAGA
>QNGE01001063.1:145670-196437 GCA_008508345.1 Paragonimus westermani
CATTTTGTCTGGCTGCTCCCCTTCGGCCAATCTGACAACGTTGAACCAGCAAGACCGAAGTCCTAGTCAGCACAGCCCTCCGGATCAAAACAGCACGCAAGCCTGACCACCACGCCAAGGTAGCAGAAAAGGTCACATACTGACACATACTGACATTTGGACGTGAAAAGAGCGTACTCTACAAGTTTACCGGCTAATATGATACGGTAGTCTTAGCGGGTGATCCCTAAGTTAAGTACTTTCTCTGAGTGCAAATGCTTTACTTGTTCAGGGCAGACTGAAGCGTCTGTATACTCAAATCAAGTTTCTTCTAACTTACGTGTAGCATATCACAAACTACCCAGTTTGCACAACCTATCTGAGCAGGGTAGTGAACGTAGTATCGTACCCCGTTTTGCAGTTCCAAGTTGCGTCTTCTTAGTAAGAATGTTGTCCTTCATAATGAAAGCACAAGATAGGGAGGAATTCGTGAAATGAACATACTAGTGAACCAGTCTAAGGGAGACCATCCAAACAGTCTGATGAGTAACCCATGTAGGGAGTTGGCTTTCCTAGCCACTGAAGTGCTGTTGGGAGACAGGTTAAGGTTACTTGAGACAGTCATGCTCAAGTCAGGATCGTGTGTGGTGGTACCCAGCTCTACTCCTCCCAAAATACAATCTGTGCAGTCCGAGTGACGGGGGTGCATCATTTTACATTTATCCGCGTTGAATGTAAGGCGGTTACCCGTGGCTCAGCAGTGTCACAATCAATCCATAACTACTTACTTCCAGTTATATTGCCTACTATGCGTCAGAATTACCCTTCACTAGCGTATAATGGCAACGAGGAATTGATAAGTTGTGGGAGTTCGAACAAACACAAAGTGGCGAGCAGAGGTGCCCAGTATGGGACTTCGTGACACACCATTTGACGCATTACACCAATGTGAAAATGTTCCGTTCTCTCTAACACTAAGGCGGTAATGCTGGTGGTAATTGGTGAAGAATTCCTTTGCTATAATTACGCAGCTTCATGCAGAGAGTTAAACGGTCTACCCAGTCGACAGCCTTAGAGTGATTTAGAAAAACTAAACCAACTGTTTTGCCTTCACCAGAGGCGGATTTTTTCAATTTTCCCGAGCAGCATGCAACTTGTTAGCTCTCAAGACAGCCTTCCGGAATCCATGCCGACTCTCAAACAACTGTGCAAATCGAATAAAATGCTTACGTGTCTGGTCTGCAATCAAGTTCGTCGTGACCATGGAGACAGACGATAATAACACAATCAGCCCCTAGTTTGCAGGCTCAATTCGATATCTGTCTGGAAAGATGAGAGACGTTGTGTACGTCTTCCATGCTTTGAAAAGCTTACCATCTAGCAAAGATCGATCAAAAAGTTCACACCCTTGGCGGCTGTTGCACTGGAGCAGAAATGAAGTCAGAACCTAGTGACTTATTTTCACAAAGCGTGACAAGGCATTTGGGAACGCAGTGCGTGTTGCGAAAGCAACTGTTTCCATGATACCGGTAGTGTTGGACTTAAATATTCGCAAAGGCTCTGTGAGATTGGCTGCGAGTACACTCAGGTGCTAGTTGTCAAGACAGTTAGCGATCTCTCTGTTTGAAACAGGCATTCCACCTCTGTGGCACAAGTCATGGATTGAGGGGCGGCTTTTGGTAATGAATGCAACAGCTCTACAGAACAATTCTGGATCGAAACTAAACGTGTCGGTCTGATCTAGCTGGTATTGATGTTCGTCAACCCCCATAGGTGTTGTTACACAACTGCGAATCACGCACTGTACACCGCACATTTTCACACCTATCCCTAACCAAAAGGAGTCCCATGATGATCCCCTTAGTGACAGCAAATATCTTTTGTGGCGTCTAAGTGAGCTTTTGCCCCTGGGTCATCCAATTGGCCTGATCACAGCATATCTGCCGATGGCTTTAGTGATGGTGTCCACAACAAACTGTCAGTAGTCTACGAGTGGTGGATACACTTAAATATCGATTTAACACCGAGAGGTAAGTCCTTTGATCAAGGTGTCCAATCCGCTTTGCAAGGGTTTTGGACAAAGCTCCGAGTCACAGAACATCTCCATTTCACCTAGTCCGTGTTCTCTATGACCAACAGAGGCACTAAGTTTCAAGTCAATATTAGTGATTACCGCTGGCTAGAATACAATCTAGCCCTGGGGTTTTCTGGTAAACCCTCCACCGCCTGAACCTTCTGATAGTTTTGGTTAAGTGAGGATCAATAATTGCATTACAAACTTCGAAAGAGACGATTTACGTCGCATTCACTTTCAAAGTAAAACCGCTTATGAGTAAGATCTGTGAAAGTTCTCAAGAGTTCAGCTTCTGTATGTGGTCATTTAGTGGGCAGTTGACAACCGCAAAGTCAGAGGTGTGTCGGTAGGTCGTAGCGATGGGAACAATGGATGACCGGCTAAAGTGCACAATGCTTTATGAGGTTTGAGGCGAGCTCAGATGAACCGAGTATATGCACGGCCGACGTCTTGAACCGGCTGTCAGTGCAAAGGACTACATCGTCTTCTAAAATCTGCCGATCGCCACGGTACCCGGTCATGTCCGGTATATTAACTTCTTTGTCACCAACTTCTATTATATACTGGCTTTCCGTTTCATCGACAATAGATGGATAGGGAGTACGGCATTTAATTCAAAACTCCGTTGTTTTGGAAAAGGTTGCAATGTTCATATGAAAGCGCCTGGTTGCTGTCATAACAGATTACTCTTTTTGTGAGTACACCTCTAATCGCTTTGGTCTCTACATCCTTTCCATTACAGAACCCCGATCTAGTGCTGCTAGTTCGGTTTTTGTGTCACCGCCTTCAATAAACACAACGATTATATCTCAATTTTTGTTTGTGGAGTTGAAGTGGCTGATGAATCAATATTCAAAACTTCAAGGTGACCGTGAGTAGACGATCACGAATATTAAAGCTGGCTTCTTGATAACTCTCAGGTTGGATCCTAATACCCCCGGAAGTTGGTGCTGAATGATAAGCAATGCCAACAAGTCTTGCCCAGTCACTGATTGAGTCAGAAAAGATACTGACAAAAATCTGACTGCTAGGATGTATGCTAAATCAGCGCACCTAGATTCCCTATTAATATCCGTCATTTGGAGCAGAGCAGACCTAGATTTAGCGACTATAAACTTACACTGATTCAAAGCATCAGGAGCACTGGAACAACTGCATGTAATTTCGAGAGGGGGAACATTGCGAACGACGATACATCGTATTCTATATATTTTTGCTGTTTTACGGCCACTCACTATGACCTTGTAAGACTTGTGGACATCCTGACTTAGTCTGATTGAGTTTTCACACTTGTTATGCATAGTCTCTTGTGTCTCCAGTATGTTCTGTATTTCACTGTTATCCTTAAGTGAGATGCGGTACGGTCCCGAAAAGTCGGTGTATTTCGGATCAGCGTTCCGACGAAATCGCAGTAAAACTCTAATGAAAACAGTGCCAAGATCCAACTGTTCGAGGTACTTAGGACGGAGAGTCCTGTCACCCATCATCCATTTCGATAGCTCTCGTGACTGGTCCTCAGGGAGAATAAATACGGTGAGCGATTGCGTGTTGACCATATCAAGTGTGGTCGTAGCTAATTTGGGGCTATTTGTACACTTACTAACAGCCTTTGGAGCAGTGCGTTCTGTTCCAGAAGACGGATCAAACATTTTCAAGACATCTACAGATGATAAGGAGTTTAATTTTTAATCTGGAGTGTCCAAGTTAATAGTTACGCTTTTTGTATTAGACGACTGACAAGACACAATTGTTATATCACCAAATTGCCAGGGATTAAACCCAACGGACAGATTAGTCAAACCCTTCGGTTTCTCACTAGACCCTCAAAACAGAGGTGTTAAGCCATGTATCTCACTTAGCTTGGGTGGGTTTCAGGCGTTATTGAAGCCTCCCTTTTCTACGCCAGCGAACAGGCATGCGGTAAGAACAAAGTGTAAATTGTCAGTCAGACTATCATGCAGGACTTTATAGGTTACTGTGGGTACTGCGCTACTTACCAAGTGGACCATTGATTTCCAGATTATGCACTCAACAGTTCTGCCACTATGCCAGATCTACTTGATGCATTTGGGACAGAGCGATACGGATTTCCTCAGGTTAGTCAATCACCAGACTCGACTTGATAATATTCGTTCTACCTGATGTCTCCGATTCTTGATCCCAACCCCAAATCACTGAAACTGCAAGGTGGTCCGGGCAGAAATAATAACATGAGTTCCAAAAAGAAAACAACCCGAATGAAAATCATTCTCCCAACTGCATCCATGACAGTTGAAAACCCATGTACATATCAAGCATTCTTCTCAAATATGGCGATCATACCCAAATTCGTCTACCTTCTGTATGACCCAGTCGACTACCCGTCATGATCGGGATTTCATTTTAAATTAAAGACGACATTCTACTGATCAACCACAGCACAAAGTGATCAGTATGCAAACGGAATGCTGTATAAGTCTACTTCAGCCTAATTCGATTACAACACTCCTGAGGAAGGCCACCCAAGGTGGTTGAAAAGTAAAGTATTACAACTTGCTCGTAACGTTGTGTTATTCCCAACCTGTTTATCAATACATCGACCCTCTTCGTGACACGACAGCAGTAAGAGGATTCGATTGTAAGGTCTGCAGAGCAAATGAAATCGGCGCAAACTCGGTCTCTTTCCCGGGTGAATTACTCTAAAAGGCAACAATGGAGACTATTTTAAATGGGTCCCTGAAGAAGGATTAAAATATTATGCAAGGTTTTAATCTGTCCATTGGTTAATACATACAGATGAATATTGTGTCGCAAGGTGTTGCTCAAAAGTCTAGGAAAGTGAAGTATGGTATGACTAATCGGTGAAGAGGTTGCTTGTACCAGGGACATAAAGCGAGAAAATGAAGACGTGTTAAGTGGTAACTCCCCCTTAAAATGTTTTCAAACTGCGTTCTTTGTTGTGCAGACAGATGGTCAACCGCACAACTGGAAGGACTTTTTTAAGCCTGATATCTTGCACACATGTGCACAAACGGTTGATGAAACTGGAAAGCCAAATGGCCAAAAGGCGAACACTGCTTATAACTGGTCTCACCATTTGTATTCAACGAAAACTTCTCTGTTGGCTCCCTTTTAAGTTTATTCTTGTTAGAGTGCTTTAACAATTTGTACTTTCAGACAGAAGTAGCGGTTGGGTTTTAGTGTTCTTGCTGGTAATGCGGTAGGTTTTACTACTGCTAAAATGACTACCTTTGATACGTAATTGGAACCTCACAATTAAACAAACGTATAGTCTTAGTTAGCTGCTGTTCACTCTTTTCTGAATGACTGAAATCAGTCACTCGTTTATGGTTAGCTAACATCTAAGAAACTGAGAAGAATAATTCACCTTCCTATTTCAGTAATCCAGTTGACAGTGACACCCACTCAGATGTTGTGTGCTTAAATCTCCGGTTCAACTCACTTCTCCGTGATATATATAAATTTAGCCACTGTTGCTGCAACATTTGGATCAGGTGCGTAGATTAGCCCAAACAGTACGACTCCAAGGGAGTAGCAAACAGTGTGTTTTCTGAACGCATTGAAGCTGAATTACACTTTGCTGGCTTTGGTGGATTCCAACGTAAACTGATCGAGAAATCCTGCTTGGGCAGTCAGTCGACCGGCTCATGTCATGGATTCCGTATGACAGCTGGTTCTGTAGATAACTAAGTCCAAATGTGAAATGTCCGAGCCCCTAGTTTGGTTCAGTAGCTCAGCTGGTGGAACATTTGCTGCATTTTGGCATGTTGTTTCTGTCGCTGGTTCGAATCCAGCCGAATCCCGGACTTTTCCCAATTGGCGCCCATCTAAACTTAAAGTTTATACTGACATTACGGAGGACCAGTTCTATGAAAGCCGTTGTCCATAATCCACTAGAATCCCGCAAGTGCCCGATTACTGTTTTGGATGACTTCCACTGGCGGGTTATACACGATTCAGAAGCTTTACCGGACGTCCTTGAACCTCATGGCATTGGTGCAGCCAGTGAGAATAGTAACTACGCGTTATTCACGAGTTGGCTGTCACAAAGTTGACTATATCACGCACCGTTTGCTACGAATGCGCGGAGCCTGCGGATTTGCGACTTTCGCCGATCACGCGAGTGATGCACTAAGCGGAATACAACATGAAGTATAGACTGGTTAGGACCACGTTGTTCGCTCACATTTTCTGGCTCGTTAATTGTGGATCTTTCTTTTGGCTGCGAAAAATGGGTGATAAACTATTGGAGAGCAAAAAGACGTCCCATTTCCACTACTCCTTTTGGTATCCGGCGAGATTTCAAGGAGAGGGTCAGTAGAGTAACCGTCGAGACGATGGATATTCAGCTCAGAAAACACCTGCACTGGCTCACTGACAACAATGGAGTCACATTTGGCTTACCGTAAGAAGGAGATGAAGCGTTTACTGTTTCCACTATTGACCCAGGCAACCAAGAAAACGGTGCAGACTGACCGAACGAATATGCACAGTCAAAGACGAACGGTGAAGAAAGCGAATTAAGTTAATTCAGTGTTATCCTGACCACCGAAAACACGATGTGTTCCAGCATTCGCTAAAGACGATATTTGGCACATCCGTCCAGTCTGCTTAGGCAGTGATTGCCGGGCACTGTGGCATTTTGTGCACTCAACAGTTGAATACCACGAACGTCTGGCCCGAGCGCTTTGGTATCACGGACTGGGAGACAACAGATAATTTACCACAACAAGATATCACAATGCAGCTCGCTGTTACTGTGGGGTTAATGAAATTACAAAGAGCTATCAGATAACCGCGAAACGGAAGGGCTGCAATCGGAGATGGGTTGTCGGAAGACCTCTCGAGGTATGCAGTGCACTTTGTTCCAGTTGGTTCATTTTATCTGGGACCAAGAAGCACTCCCTCACGGATCGTTAGTGAGTCGCGGTAGGGTGAACGTCTGTGAAGGCAACCCTCTTCATGGATTTCACCATAAAGTTTGACCCCGTGAATCGCGAGGTAATGTGGACGGTGTTTGGCAGATTTGGACGTTTAGGTAGGCTGGTCATTTTAAGCAAAATGTTGCACGTGAATATAAGGAAAGAGTGTGGTCCACTTTTTTGATGATTTCGATATTGCCAGCCACGTCTTAGCTTTGGCCCTATCTCGTTCATAATTCATCCTAATGCCAAAACTTGTTCTGTAGAACCTGAAGGACGGTGTTCAGTTGGAATACTGCACTGAGGGCCGCCTTCCAACTCACTGAATTTCCGGCACATCAAACATTTTACTCAACTCTGCCATCTGCACGCTGTTCTGTGGACGAAAATGCGCTATGTGCGCACAGTGAAGACAAATTACAGCTATGGACCACGGGTTTCATGGGCGCCAAAACCGGAGTTGGACGTTGTATCTGTATTCGAGCCCCATCCACTGCATGCCTTAGGGACAACAACAACGGTAGTGAAAACACGTGATTCAGTAGAAGCGCACACTATATTGTCGCGTTTACAAGCCTTTGCGACATTTTAAAGTGCATGGACGAGTGAGCCGTTGATCATTGAAGCTGTGACCAATCAGAACACACTTCGAGGCTTGGCACGAGTGTGAAACACACAGGCGGTCTTGACGCGTACGCAACAGACGTGTTACCAAGATCAATAGGTATTTTCTATATCCCAGTCTTCTCTGAGTGATGGTGCTTCGTCCACGCCCGAAGTACATCCCAAACAGACGTGATGGAACATTGTCCGAATTTCGGTTACTTGAGTGGTAAGCCGTTAACATCTGTTCGTGGACCGCGAGTTCTCAACTCGCACAACCAAAACTGACACTTTTTTGGTCGCCTTGGAAAACGAGTCCGCAAGAATTGTAGCCTAAACTGATAAACAAAACTGACTGTCTACAAAGCCTTATTACTTTTCAGGCTATTGCACGACAATGAAGCTTGAATATTGTAGCACCGGAATGCATTGTATTTAGAACGCTTTCATCTGGGTGCCTAGGAATGGTCTCGGTTATTTGATGGGAAGGCACGATCTCGAACGCTGTGATCTTATACAAGGCAGTTCTTCGTGTCGTAATCTCGATCTCCGACCATGAGAAGATGCAGTTATAAAGTGGATTGCCCGGAACGGGGCAATCCGGATTGCCATCCGAAATTTCGGTGAACGGCAGAGCACTGTTAGCAAGGGAGTCACAGGAGCGGTAGCTCGTAGTGACGTGACCGTATAGTGCATCAACTAAATCAGACGCGAATGCGTCACAGGTCTTGGGTAAGTCAGTCAGCTACATGCTCACAGCGAACCGTAACCGAGGAGGCGGAAAGCTCATTAACCTCGATCATTTTATGTAAATCATCTATCTTCCACCAGTATCTATCAACGATCTCATCTGTTTAGTAAACAACTCACTCCCCCTTCAGGAACTTGGATCACAGTGGCCCGTTCCTTCTGATTTTCATTATCTTTTTGGTTTATCATCATTTATGGGGTTTTGGCTTCTCAGTTAAATATTCGACATATTCACTGCACATTTATTATGCAATTCGCTGATAGCCCCATCATATTAACATTCCAATCGCCTAATATATTCATCATTTGGTCTTCTTGATCGTGTAAAACTTGCCACTAGAAAGTCACTCAGTTGCTTTGTTTTTTAAAGATAGCGGTTTTATTGTCTCACAAGCCTAACAAGTGGCTGACCGACGCTGGCTGGTTGACCTACAACGACCATTATTCACATGCCTCCTGGCTTTATTCCCTCCGATTCACACCGGATAAGGAGTGAATGACTTGAAACAGAAGTTGTAGAACACAAACCACTTATGAAAACTCACCTGAGCTAAAGTCGTTGGTTTCGGTCACTGTGACGAGCTCACCAGGAACGGGATGCTGTCAACCAGATGGAAATTTGCCTTTGCTATGACCTGCGACTTTGGTTGTTGTTTCCTAACAAGTTGACAGAATCCGAGAATTATATGGTTGGTGCAAAACGCGCGACAGGACTGCTTTGTAATGTGATGGATTTCAGTTTGTGCCATTTGTTCACATTGTAAGTTCCAGTGAATGAGCAATGACACATGAAGTTCCTGTTGCTAATCACTATTGTTCGAGCTCACAATTGTGCAATCATCGTGACTTTGCAGACATTGTCTTCTAGAAACTAGTCTAGTTTAGGGATGGTTTACATATGCTGAATACCTCTGTGTTCGATTTCTTAGTGTTTAGGTTGTGAATGTCATTGCAGATTTTCAATAGTCTAATTGAACGATAAAAGTATTCTTTTTTGCCGAAAGCTAACATAGAAGAACCCTGGAAGCTGAACCGAAATTCACTTCAAGACTCCTTTCATCCTACGAAACAATAAAGAACGTAATAGCTTCCTTTAAGTTCACCCTGAAGATGGCACATATAACAGTAAGATAAAAGCAAAGTATGCTAACCGGGAGTGCTACCTGTTCAGATGAGTAGGTTTTTGTCTAATATAAGGGCTTTTTGCCCACTTTATATAGGGTTGAGGACCGCTAATGAGGAACGCCATGGGTGAAGAAACCAGTTCGTTGAGACGGTCAAGAGGTTACAGTCGAATTACACAAGTTACTTCGTAGTTTCTGTTGTGCAACCCTATCTTAATATTACATACACGTTGCCTTGTTGACTTTTACCTGTTTAACATGTATATTATTACAAAATCAATTCCAGTAAGCAAACATTTATCCATTCCGGTGCGTGATATCTAACAAGCTTCCCCACTACCCCTTCAATGTTTAGCGAAGTATGGAACTACACGTTTCAGTGTAATGCAACTCATCATGCTCATTATAGTAGACTTTACGACTGGATTGTGCAAACTGTGAACCGAACCGAATTGGAACTGCATGTAGCATCATTTACCGACTACCCGCAAACTGACTTACTCGCGTTTCGCTTCGGCGTGCTTACATCCGTAGGCACCATGTCGTTAATCATTCTTATGAGTAATTTTAGACATATGATATATGGAGTTTGTTCGCTGTGAGGTTACGGTAAAAGAGTGTTTCCTGTAGATCTTTGCGTTTCTTAGCACGAAATCTTTGTTTTATAAGATGCATCATCCTCATAACAACGTTTACTTAATCGAAGTTGCCTAAATAGTGTTCAGGAAAAGATTGCTCTGACTAGTCATCACAGCTAACATCACTTTGATTCTAATCGGTTCGGTTATCTCTAGGCCTCTTTGAACCAGAAACACTTTCTGCAGATCGCATCGAACCGAAAATAGCAAGCAGACGTTGTATTTGTGCTGAAAATCGAAGGTTTCTGATCTGCTCTCACCTCTCATTTTTACTCTCACGTGCCTTGTGCACTGTGTGCACCCATACACAGGAGCTGATTGATTAACTCGAAAATGCAACTCAACTTTCGTGAAAGGACTCACAACCTTCACTGCGACCGGTTCGTCGAAACAGAAGCTAGCGAAATGGAACCGTTCGGATGTGACTCAATTTATACCCTTCAATCCTGTGACAGTCAATCTTTCTGAGTGCAAATTAACTGTTTATTATAGCGCAATTAGTTTACAGCGATTCTTGTTGAACTAAACTTAACAGTCCGCTATATATTACGGTGGAATGCGTGCATCAAGAGATGCACAATGTTCCAGTCAGTGGTGATTTGTTGACGCACTGAAAACGGCACTCTCGACCCATCGTAAGACAAGACCTCATCGTCAAGCGCTCACAAAAATAACGGCTGAGCACTTACACAGCAGACCGGACAGTACTTGAAATTCCACAAGCTGCTCTCTAGTTGGCGTAAGCACGGTCTAATGCGAGCCATGGTTTATCGTCTCTGATGAAGCTATCAGCGAGAAACATTGACAAATGACATACCGTAGTTGGTAACAACATGCAAAGAATTATTATTGTTGATCCGTATTGGTTGAGAAATTCAGCAAGCAACGATTTCCACAATTCCCAGAATGATCGTCTGCCCCGGTTCGTATCACGAGAACAATGGCGTCATCATTCTGTTGGGAGCTCACTTCACTGCACCTACGAAACGCACGTTCTACTCAGTCATTTCGACCAATTCGTTCACCACTAACGTGCATATCCTAACACCACAATGGAAAATGTCGACATCGCTCAACTCCAAAAATGACATTTTTTAATTTTCACGTGAGTGTCGGGTCAATCACATGGAGTGGATAGTACATAATCAGGTCATTCAGTGTCTTCCAGTGTGAATCTGTGAAGTGCATGTTTGTTGCGTGAATCCTAAATCTGGCCACAATGTGAAACTTCACCAGTAACTGACGTCACGAATCACTCGACACCTGTCGGTATGTCGATCTTACTCAAACCTGAATAAGGATTTCCATTTCGCGATAAAAATTGGAGGCTGCGCCGTTTCGTAGTGATAGACCCACTAGCAAGTGGGCACCACTTCTCTGCATGCACAAAGACATGTACATCAGCATTAGATTGTCTTCTTACCGGGTGTGCGTTGATGTGTGAATATGCGTGGCTATTGATATCGTGATATGCTTTCGCAATACCTATTGAACTCTCTAATATACACCCATCAGACAGTAGTCTGGAAATGCATGTGAGCGAGTGCACTTGCGCGAAACACCGTTTCTGTTCTCCCCGTCCAACTTCGTTAGGGGAAGATATTGTTTCATATTAGTATTACGTCAGTTTTATGTATCGTCTTACTAGTATGCAAGCAGTAGTGTATTAATACATGGTCATTCGTGTCCGATCCGGCACTCAAACCGGTGGAGATGACTCTGGTGAGACCCGACTGCTGTGGATCTGCTTGATTCTGACAGTTTAAAATCAACCAACGTGATCGTATATGTGGCCGTCCAAACCGGTCCAAATAAGGAGGCGTTCTGATCATTTGATTTATCACGTGTGTGCACGCAGACCCACACGATTTCAGGCACGATTTACCAGGGTTTATTTAACAACAGAAACAACCATACAAAGATGAATGTTGGCATAGGTGTGAAGAATAATTTGACCCGTAATCGATCCTAATACAGTGTACATGTGTGTTCCACAAGCAACTGATTTACGAATGTTAGTTCAGGCATATTCATGTTGTGTGTCATGTTACTTTGCTTATATTGATTGTCATTGAATAAATTCGATTAATCTTTGTCTTCATGATCCCCATCCTGCCGAAGCAGAAGGTTTTGTATTCTATAGCGTATTTTTCACGCTCAGATACTCCATTTGCACCACTATCCGCAACTCCAGTTTTCTCTAGCTGATTTGTTGCTCCATTGTCAAGCATGAGACCTCCGTAACCTTCACTGGGTTTTTGATATTACATATACACTACATGTGAGCTTATCGTATCTTCTGATTTGCTAATTTTCTATTTATTTTTTCTTCCGATGCGAATTTTGTAAGTCATTTATGAAATCTCATTTCTTCTAACGGTCGCCGTTTTGAATATGAAATTTAACAAGTCTTCTTTTGTTACTGTAAATCCAACTCTCGCTTGATTCGAGCTTTTAAATTCAAAGGAAATTTCTGGACATCTGATTTGTGCTTGTAAATCAGTGGACCTCGTTTGGCCTTGATCAAGCGCTGAGAATGACAGGAATAGCTTGCCTTCATGCTCAGTGTAATCGTAATTTACCGACTTTCTTATAACTAACGCCTCTGGACTATTCACATTTTGAAACAATTGGTTCCCTTGAGCAGTTTGAACAAAGCAGTTTGAACACGACAACTGGTGGATGCAAGCATTTCGTATTGACTCATCAGTACCAAATTTACAATAACATGGATGGGCTTTTTTATAACAAACGAATTGAGAGGTGGATAGTCAATAAGCGGGTTAGGATAAGTCATTAGGTCCAAGGAAGGGTCAAGTTCACGAACAGTTGTTTCTGAACACAGAGCTGGTTTGAGTTGATTAATTGCAACTGCTCTAACAAACCGTAAGAATCTCGGGTTAGAATGACGCAACAGGATTTTGAATGCACAAGATGGATCGATAGCGTGACCGGTGGTCAGGACGTGTCTAGCGACTGAGGAAACTGGCTGTTTCTGATGGTTGGGAATAGTGGTGGTGTTGTTTGTAGCTCGGGTTGATGGTTTTGGTATTGATACGTTCGCCGAGCTTGGCATTTAGGTTGCAAACGTTTCATCACCAAGCGAGGTGACATCATCAGTGCGTGAGTGTTTCAAAATTATACGCCGAAACACTCACTCACTGATGATGTCACCTCGCTTGGTGATGAAACGTTTGCAACCTAAATGCCAAGCTCGGCGAACATATCAATACCGAAACTGGCTGTTCAAGCGTTTCAGAAACATTGCCAATCTCCGGTGACACAGACTTCTGTACTCATTTAGGTAAATGTTCCTTCATTTTGGAGCTCAAGCATCTCTCCGTTCTGCCTATGTAACTTTCTCCGCAGTTACATACAAATTGGTAAACACAATGTGAAGTGGCGCCTATAGGCTGATCTCCTTTGACTGAAGGCACTGGTAGCTTCTGAGTCCGAGCGATTACACGGAGTTCAGCTACATTAAACGTTCGTTTAATTGAATTTCTTAATCGCTGTTGTTTGGTGCATGACATAATCACCCCTAACCGATGGGTTTTGCATATTTACAGGTGCAGTTGAAATCTCAAATGAGATATATTAGTCGTGAATTGATATGTGGATGAATGGGTGCTGACGTTCGTTTGAATATGCAGGTGCAGCACATCTCACTGGCTTTCTTAGAGCAAGATTATATTAGTTGAAACTGACTAAGAGTGCTGGGAATAACTGGTACTGTGACGTGAGCGCCAGATACTGTGTTCTTCAACAGTAACCCTTCGGTTTGCCGCCACATGTTTTAAAATTTAATATCGTTGTTTCTGTGCAAATGAACCATTTGCGTTTGGCAACGAAGCGCTCAACCACAAGGGGGCAAACATTGACAGTTGTAAACTTGCAACTGCATTATTGCCAAACTCCTTTGACCGTAAACGAAAACGCAAAAAAAAAAATAACATCCATGGTGTTGATGAGACATAAATTGACACATTGAGGGAGAGAGCCACTATTCACAAATTTGTGTGGGAAGGGACCACTCAGGATCTATTCGCTGAAAAAACGCGCACGTGTTCCTGGACACAGCATTAATTGTTTAAGTGGAGCAGCCACAGCACGCAATATTCAACACACGCGTCTTCATTATCAAAAATTTAGAATCCCAAGCATATAGCTTGACCACAGCGAAATGAGGCTGAACTTCAATCGTTATAACGGGGCTTTCTGGCCGTTAGGCTGAAGTATCTAATGTTGCTGACTAAGATACTACCACAATGAGTGAAGTGATGATAAGTTGTGGCGAACAAGAACCGCCACTGACTGCTACGATTCTAACGAGCTCAGAAGGCGCTTCATCATCCTTAATCAAATGCAATGACTGAGTGAAACTGCCGGATAAATGAAGAATAGTTTGTTACCAGAGCAGGCGGCTGAGAACGGACACTTTCACTGGACCACCGTATGCCCCCCGTAACAAGTACAGGTAACGTACCGTATCACTTAACGTACGGCAGATCAAAGTGATAACCAGTGAGTCACTGACTTTCGAGTGGTTCGACAAGTGACCGGAAAGAGTCTCGAAAGAAAAAGATTGTTGGTATGATTAGTTAAATCTTGCCAAAGGGTCTGTACTTAATAAGATAACGAGTGAAAAAGATTTTCCCGGCGGCTTGAAGGTACAATAAGAGTTCGAGAGGCCCAAGATCAATGAAAGGGCTTCCGAATCGGAGCCGGCTAAATGAAATAATCCATAGACGCGGAATTGCTTACAGTGTGCTTAACAGCATGGAGAACCACTGAAGATATAACAGCCAGCCGGAACATGGTACGACTCGTCGGGAAAAATGGCTTATTTGAAACCCTTGAGCAGTCAGGAAGCCACGCGGGAGTCACACTAGAAAAGAAAAATTCCTGGAGCGGGTGGACTGTACGGGTTCACTTATAGTTTTGGTGAGCAATCAGTTGGCTGAATGCGTACACCGAAAGTTAATCCCGTGACACATACAAGGTGATGATGAATATCATCATTCCTGCCGTACATTGAAAAACAGTGGATAGATGCTTGAAACTGGAATAACTACTTGTCAACTATTGACCAAATAGACGACCAGCATGTTAGCTAAGGATGGTAAGCTCATGTGCAGTCTGTAGCGTATATCCTAGCCTGTAATCTTCTGAACGCAACAATGGTAGGTCTTTTCAAAATTTGAAAGGCTCTTGAACACTTTGACAGTAATCTGGAAAGCACTTAGTCCTGGTACGTGCTTTTTTATCCAGTGCAAATGCTCTATCCATAACCGGTTGCCAGGACAGTTCAGTTTAAAATGTTAATGTAGGATGCTGAGCAGTTTGAAGTTTCCATAATACAAATGGACACTGATCAGTGCGTTATTCTCTTATTTCGTTGGCTTCCGAACTTAAAGAAAAGTTACTTGTGTAGTAATTCGGTGTAAACTTTTGATTTCAGCGTGGACGATGCTGAGTATCGGTTAGGGATGTCGAATGTCCCAAAAACTGTCCAGTTAACCAGTAATGAACATTTACAACTTTTGTAAAATATAATTCTTTTTTTTCCGCGCCATTATTGCCCCATCGTTTTCATTCCTCGCACCGATTAATACAGTGGACGCTAATTCGCTGGTTTATGGCCTAGGACGTTTTACATGTGCTTCATTGAACATTATTCACAAGGTCACTTGACAAGCTATAAATATGCAAAAGATCCGATTGTAATTTGTCTTCGGACTGAGACGGTAAAAGTTCTCTCTGTGGAGACCAGTGTTTTTCCTTGGGTATCAGTCCGTCGGGGTTAGTACAGCGCGTACAGTATTACTGCGTCGTAGGGATCGTTACAGGTCAATTGTATTCGCTCGGTCGTACCGTGATATAACATTTTGGTAGGGATCGTTGCGGCTGAGTTGTATTCGCCTGGTCGTTCCGCGTTATAACAGTATCGGGCGTTTTGCCTTCAGAGTATCGTCAGTCTGGTTACTCACATTCAAAGCGGTAGATAAAGGTTTGTGTAGCGGACTGACCGCTCGACGGTATCTATCAACTGACGCAAACACCAATAAACAGCCGAATCGTTCTTCATGAACGCAGACAGACAGATGGAAAGAAGGCTAGACAGGCGCTAGGCCATCACACTTTCGATAAATTAAGAGCGATGGACTTTACGTGCTGAAAAACGACTTTATTCTGCCACGCAAGAAATTTGACATTTTTTTCGAGGTATGTTAGTTATTCATATTGAATACCTTGACGTTACTGTACATAACAGTCTGATTCGTTAATATAAAAATGAACCATATGGATCATGTTTATCTAACCAGATGAATTTTTGAATTTACAGTAGAAATTACTCTATGGAATGTGTACATACATTCTTGACTGGAAGTATTTTAAAGATTGCTATGCATGCAGTAGGATTGTCCAAGAACGCCCGTTGTGCAAAGGGGCAGTGAAGTCGAAGCAAATTTCATCAAATATTGTACACAGGCCGGCAAACATCAGTAAATTACTTTCCGGATGAAAGAGGCGTTAACTGAGATCTAACTGCTGCTCTGAGTGCCCAGCAGCATGACGCACTCAGACAGTTGCCAAGTTACTATGTGCTCTGAACTTTAGACCTTGAATGAGCTCAATTCTAACACCGAAAAGAATGAGCTCCTGGTCGTTCAACCTAGGACAGGTGTTATAAACTATGTTGTATAGTCATAACAGATATACCTTACACACAGGAGGACCCACCAACAAACCACATATCTATAACCAGAGATTTAGTGTCGAGACCAGAGAGCCAGCTAAACAGGCTACTATATAGGCTAAACTTTTACGCTTTGTAGGTCTAGCCTAATTAGAGCCCCCAGCTCAGTTCTGCCGTCACAGGAGAATAGGTGGGAAGTTTTAGGCTTTATTCCACCGGTTCATGTACTATTGTCCGAAAATGTGGTCAGATACAGTTAACATGGGTTAGCTGGCCGAGTACCCATAAATTTAGAGTAAATGAGGCAGTTATCGGTTGTGGTTAGTTGCTTCTCAGTACCGATCAATTACGTGGTCGTTACCCTACATCATTCATCTGGTCAATCAAAATTCTACTTGGTTCAGCACAACTAAGCCCCAGTGCATGTTCAGCTCTGAGGTTGAACTCCGATTCATGTACCTGTTAGGCGAATCCTTTGCGGATTATTGTGTCAACCCCACACTGGGAAATACCGACGGATTACACACATAAATATCGTGTGAACGTGTTTAAGATTAACGCTCAGGAAAGCCATTTATCCTCCCGAATGAAGATAAACTACCAGTCGTGTGCGATCAAGTCCATATGTTCCCGTCATTAACCGCGTTGAAAGTACACACATGGTTGAACACAAAGTGTGTTAGCCTCCCGCAAACTTTCTACCTCTCTTGCCATAGAAACCTTTCAAGGGCTCATCAAAGTAACAAGAGAAAATAACAGCTTCTATGTTAATGCGTTCATTGTTTTCTACAATAAAAACTCTAATCTGAAAAAGGAATGCAGGTTGTAAGTTCTCAAGTCTAGTGCATACGTATAGGTTTTGTAGACACATGTCTAATCATTTGAGCCCTCAGGTCTCCGGTTCTTCTTTTACCAGAATATTTTCACCCAGAAATTTTAATTAACAAGGGTATGCACTACAATATCCAGGTTCTTTTGCCAATGTCCTGGTTTGGTTTTACCAAGACAATCTCTAAGAATTGAAGATCATTTTGTGTGTTGCTGATTTTGGCATTTTGATACTGGCCGGAGCTTAACTAGTATAGTTCCGTTAACAGGTTTTGATCAGTTGAGATCCTTCTTCAAAAGAACTCTAACCGCTGAACTTCTAATTAAACTCACATACTGCATTATGTTGCATAACTGTATTCGTGGTCAGCTAGTTGTCATTCCGATTTCCGACTAGTGGTTTGGATTCACCTACAGGTACTCTGGTCTTAAATTTAACTCTGATCATTTTATAGCTACTTACCACAGTGTGTTCTTCTGTCATTATCACTTTAAGTACACTTTCATCCTACCACAATCGTACTCAGTTCAGTGTCATAAATCTTTGGGAGTTTCCATCCAGTAGGTGAATGTTCTACCTCCGACCCTCATCATCGTCTCTACATGAACTCGTTGTATGAAGATTGCTGATCATAAATGATGAAGTATGGCGAAATAATTAAGATCACAAGTTAAATAAACGAAGGGGTAAAAGCCAGTCACAAACTAAATTCCATTGGAAGAGAATGGATTACTGGAGAATAATGTGTAAGTGGTCCACAACACATACAGTCTCGTTTACAAATATAGTCATTCTGCCTAATGTTGAGAAATGGCTAGTTTGAATGAAAATTTGACGTCACTTACACGCCTCTATAAGAAACAGCACCGTTGTTTTTCAAAATATGGCTCGTAACTGAGTCATTTTCGAATGTAGCCCTAACGAGCTGAAAGGTTTATGTAACACGCATTCTCTTGAAAAATTCTGTTTAATACACCGTCTACATACGACTACCTCGCCATTTTCGAATGTCATTACCGCTTCTACATCTAAACTGTTGTGTTTTGTTGAACCAGTTGACGTGTGTTTGACCAACCCTTAATTGTCAGGATTTGTTAACTCAAAGTAGTTTTCATGAAACTCAGTCCAAATTCGGGAGGTGTCTTTCAACCTCTAATAGCCTTTGAAATGTTCCCAAACTTCATTGTCAGCTGTAGTAATTAAAAGTAAACAAATTTGTTCAAACTTTCAGGGCAAGATGGCATATCCAGGACACCGAATCGGACCAAACGGCGAGACCTACAATCCGACTTTGAAGGCCCCGAAAGAGATCAATCTGGAACAAGATTGTATGGTACTAAACACTGCAATGAAGGGGGCCGGTAAGTTAGGTCCGGCCCCTTGATCAGCTGCACTCACGATTCCTTGAAACAGTTTTGCCCTACACGGGTTACAAAATTCATTCGTAACTCCGTACGAAAAATTCCATAGCCAATCAAATAGTTTCAAGATTTCATTTGGCATAAGGTTAGGAATATGTAATACCTGCTTGTCAATTTACGCTTTTTAACTAAGTTGACACATTTATGGGCAATAAATCAGAAACAAAATTAACCTGCGGGTAAATCGGACGATGGCTGCAACCACATTTCCATTTCTACGAGTTAAGCGTCATGTTAAGAGCAAGCTTATTTTAAAGCCATGTGCTGTTTGATTTCTATCACCACTTCAGAAAACTGTAGATGGTCTTGATGATTACAACTGGCACTTTTGAATCAGGGACAAATTGTCGGGATTATTCATATGATTCCAACTTAGACCGATAGTTCAGCGATTTACTGGTTGATACTAGGGCTCGAGCCTGCAAGCCTAAGTTCCCTCGGTCGGCACGATGATCACACAAGCGTCAGCTTACACAAAGAACGTTAGTGGATGAGAATGTGTGGTATTGATCCTTATGGTTATCTATAAATAAGGAATCCAAGCTGTCTAGCTTGATGAGTAACTCCGCCAACTGACTGTGTGTCCAACGATTGTAATTCACAAGGGGTAACGAAAACAGTTGGGATGGATCATTCTGATAAATGCAACTATTTGAAAAGAAAGATTTGTCTACGGAGATTTTGCTAACCATGTTTGTACATTTGTTCTCAACCGTTTCAACCCAGAGAAGGAAATGATCTTTATGTGAAACCGACAAGTGAAGTGAACTAAGTACAAGCTCAGCATCTAAGAAGTCTTCTGTACTCGATTGTTTAAGGGTTAAGAAGTCCGAAGTGAATGTTGTGTCTGGCTTTTATCTAACCATTGAAACTTCTCCTACTTTGAAATATCTATCATTCATGGAGAGTACCGCATAGCTCATCTAGCCGGTCTTTTCATGGTTCGGCTGGTTCGGCAGTAGTCAGATTCGAAGGTGTTTTCGTGTGTCCTCTTACCTTCATTGATGAAGAGAAACCGGTTCCTCTGCATTTACCTAATAACAATGAGGTTAGCATGAAGGAAGGTAGAATGGTGGTCAATCCACATTTTCAAAGCATTCGTATAAAGGACAATACCGAAGAATAGTTCTGACTGGTGGGCCAAGAGGCATACTTTATGGCACGCTTGCTGAGTAAAAATAACGAACAACCAACTTATTTGAAACTAGTCTAACTTCAAAGGTTCTGATACTGAAGAATGAAGTTACGTAGAATGAGGTCTTGATTCGACTGTCTTTTTCTGTAGAAGTGGGCCGTGTGGTGTTTTTTCCAGCAGTTCAAACAACATTTCCCACAAAACCGTAGTCGTTGGCCTTCACTAGAGTACTCATGTAAAGGAGCATGTTACATTTTAACGATTTAACAGGAACCTTATGTAAAACATGACCATGAAACTGAGAGGTGATTATGTATTTGGAGATTACACAGTTGCTCAGATACCCCGGGATTAAACACTGCTTGTCTGTGAGATTAAGTGGTCTGTAGCCGGAAGTTAAGCGACAAGCGGTTAACCTGAGAACAGGGACTGCCGTAACTTGCCTCCGTTTTATGGGACTGATGTTAGCAGTTAGAAGCAGCATGAATATTTCCTAGAGTAACAGTGCCGATGCATAGTAAGATTTCTCCAATAATGTCGAGTGAATCTGATCTGGGCCAACTGGACAGGGTTAGTTGGACTGAGATTCTATACACCGCGCGACGGAAATCACTCTGATAAAATCGGTTGCTAGAAGATATTTTGCCGCCGGCTAGATGTATATAATTCCAGTATGTTGTACGCAGCTGCGACGTGGACCTTGTCTACCTCGGGACGATATACACACCGGCTGATTTCAATTAACTTAAAACACGCTACCTTTGCGACCTTTCTAAGTTGCACTCGGAGCTTTGTCTGTACGAGCTCAGACGGCACAAAGCATCTAGCGTTTTCGACAGAAACCATCAACCTGCTTATTCATACTAATCTACAATGATTCGTCAAAATATACGCATTCCAGGTAAAAGGCTCACTGTTAGCTTGGCTGGTTTTCCCGCACTGATTCTGTTTGTCCCAGGAAAGGCCTAAAGCACTGCTGGTAATTCTGACGTAAGTAAACTCTCAGAGGTTTAACGTATGTATCCCAGCTTGGTTTTTCCAAGGTACTTATGTGATATCAACCGGCTACGGACAGATTCCACCGAATAGCTGGTTACTTTACAGCTTGAGACAAGCGTGCTTGTTTGAAAGAGCTGTCAGGTTTTCTATCATTCCTATGTGAAAAATTCTTAAGCATTGGTCGACTAGACGGTGTTACTCATCACAGTGTTCTCATGAGTGCGTCTGAATAAAAGAAATTAACTTAAATCTTGAAATGCTCGAAGCACACTAACTTTTATGTGCTACCTCAAGATGTCATCTGAACAGCCGACGTTAATAGATCTCCCCAATATTCCAGTTTGTCAGATAAGGTTACATAGCGCGTAGCGGGAGTCGTGTGTTTTTAAAATGGGTTTCGACTTTCGGACTGATTGACGGACTAGCTGTGATATAGAAAAAAGCGTCAGCCGAATACTTCCGAGTTCATTGTCACTGTCTGAACAGCAGACAGCCTGGTTCGTATAAACAGGTTTTCTTGTTACCTCCATAATCCTCAATTCTTCCAAAAACGCAGACCGCCATCGAAAAGAACAATATACCGTACCAGTACTAATCCTGTACAAAATGCAGGCACATTTCCAAGCCCACAATTCCACACGTCGCCTCTTTTCAGTAACATTTGCGACTTCGATTTTCTCTAGTAGGTACAAGATACCGGCAAACTAGAAGTTGTCCCATAGTCAAAGCCTCTATCATGTTTGCTTCTTAAAATTTGATGAGAAACCCCATTTGTTGTTGCGGACGTTGATACACAGTACTGAACACAACTCACGAGATTCTGTTTTTTGCAGGACCTGTTGTGAGATACTCGTCGACAGGTAACGATCATTTACGCTCGCGCTACTTGAAATCGTTTTGGCCGTAAAGAAAACTTATGAAGCAGTGGATAGTTTGGCTGCGGCAAACACAACAGGCACAAACACTACATATTATTGGTACCGGCAGAAAACCTACCATTCTGGATTCAGCCATCACATATTTTGGTCTTATATCATAGCGTTGAAAATAAATCGCTAGGCAGAATGATCTAAATTGCTGAGCTCTCATAAATCACCTGGGAATAACTTTCAGGAAGCATAAAATTGCGGGTAGATTCGTTTAATAGAATCTCACCGATCACAACCTGCTGAATGTTACTGACACAAGTTTCAAACAAAATAGAAAACCGACAATTTTACCTGGAACGTAAGAAAATTTGCAGTTTAGGCAACAACAAGCAAATAACTTTTAGTTTATTCAACTCTCTGTTAAAAAGTAGTCAGTCGGGTTTTACACTATTCCAGAATCTGTGAGTTATGATCGTTTTCAAAACTCTGGATGACAATTCGTTAGTGACTATGTGACTTTGGGGTAGCAAGGGTTTCGTGATCGAAGTCAAAGGGTTTCGTGTTGACTGAGCGTCGTTCGCCAACCGTGTGGTATTACAATACACGTCTGTTTTAAAATATTACGCTCACCGCTGGATTTTGGCATTCGTTCTGATCAACCGATTTGAGTGTTCAATAACACGGAAAAGAAACTAACGTTACATGATATCAAAATTTATCTTCTGGCTGTATTGGCGAATTGAATCAAGGGAACACAATATTTCAGGTTTCTTAGATATTTAAGTAACAATGGGGGAAGTGTTAAATGCAAATACTGGTAGATAAGGCAACGCTGATCAGGTTTGTGGCGTTGTAAACACATCTTTCCAAAACGTGCACTAAAATGCCATTTTTGAAGGAAGCCTGATGTACTCAGATTTTTGAAAACGCTCAATCCGTTATGAAAATAAAAAAAATAACTTAATCACTGCTAGTCTGGTCAGACTCATACTAATGATGTTTTGGAAAACAGAACAGAGCTCACAGCAACTTTGCATACCTTATAAGAGTTCCACACGTCTAGGACAACTGACTGCTTGCCTACTATGAGCCTACCTGAGAGGATCATCTACGATTCAGATCGAGTTTTGTGTTTTCCAAATGATCAAAGTACCGGTTTTTCTGTTTTTATATCAGACCCATGTTAAGTAGGTTGTGTTAAATCGATTCATACCACAATTATGCCTTTAAAAGATACGGCATACAGAACTTCTTTACTCTGAAGAGGCCATCCTAACCACTGTTATCAGGCTTGTGGAGCCAATAAGCACAATGGAACTTCATTGTTCAGTGCATCTTTACGCGGTTTGTGAGCACAGTTTCACCCACGTAAGTGATCACGCATGCGATAGCTCATTCCAAATGCACACACAAGGTGTACACCCATCAACTGGCTTGCCCTTTTCGTCGGGTCAATCGATTCGCACTCCGGTCACGTGACCACAAACGGTGCATTCATGCAACGAACACAACATGCACCCTGACCATTAAAAATTGCAGTTGACGCCTTATTAATAAGTCTGCCTACCGGAATGCAAAAGATGTGCCCAAATGAGAGAGTCATCCAGCTTTTACCAAACCACAATGGTCAATAACCATAATGCTTCTGTCAATTTTGGCAGCAAATTGCTGAGTGCCATTCACTAGATGATCTCCCTACAAACTGATCGGACATTGCATTACAACCATTTGCTTTTGTACGTCCTTTCATTTGCTCATGAGGAAGCGAGAATTTTATCAGTTCTTTTAAACACAGCTAAGTATGAGTTCAAAATATTTCAGTCCCCCTGTAATGAAAACAATTTGTGGCATAATTCCAGCATAGATTAGGCGCGCGTGTTTTTGTGCAATCATAACTGTGATCACCACTGTGTTTGCTGAACTCTTAGGTCATTGTCCACGTGTATGAACAACCGCTCCGGTCTTGTTAGACTTTTGTAATCATGTACTATCTACGTGCCTTGGTAAGTATTTGGACTGAGAAACAACCAGTGTGATACGGAAATGTGCTGTTCCCCATTTAGAACATCTTGAATTCTACTACAGTCCGACTGCAAGTAAATATTAAACGTAATTATCAGAAAATTGATCACAAATATTTAAAGGCACCGGAGATCATCCGTTTTCACTAACTACCCAGAAATTTAATGTTTGGGGGTTTGAATCTGTAATATTCCCGGTGAGCGGGCATCTTCTTCCTACACTTGACCGAGGATTAAAAACTGGAGTTTAAAATTAGTGTGATCGAGGGGTCTTTGAATTTTTTCGTTTAATCATCACTCAGAATATTTTCTTCCGGCTCAGTCCATTCTGGTCAGACTGTATATTCGGGTGATATTCTAGTATTCATTTAAACGAATAGTAATTGGCTATGGAACCATTCATACTCTTTACACCACGCAAGTACATCACAAGAGGTTCATTCAGTTTTTGGATCAGGCTATAATGTGGCAGTACAGGATTTTTATAATTTTAGAAAGTTCCTTGATGAGAGTTTAACCGAGTGGTAGCATGTTACTGTGAAGCACAGCGTGTTCTTGGTGTAATGAGACATGGGGCAAGCAAATCCTTAAATATCACTTAGGTTAACGGATTCAAGATGAAATGAGTTTCAAACCGTGGGTGATGTGGGGCTCATACGGTTTGGTTTCAGACACAGTTTACAGATGTAGAGTCCGACTGCACCGGCTATGAGACTGGAAAATGTTGTGCCCTAACAGATCGGGTAGAAAAACAAAACACATTACAGAGGGCTTTCAAATCATTGGGTGAATACCCGCATCAAGTGACTGTGATCCAATGACGACTGATATGATCATCATCAGAAAATGCCAGAGCTATTTCGAAGGATGTCCGCAGGTCCCGTTTCACTGTCATACAGGTGCTTTCCCATAGCAGTTACTTTGATAACAACAGGCGATAGAAAATCTACATAAAAGTAGTTAGTCTAGAGGTTAGCAAGTAACTTTTACAACGATGTAAGTCCAGCACAATTTCTCATTGTTCTTCAGAACCACGCGGACGGTTGTGATGTACGCCTGTCTCAGATCACTAGCAAACCGATTCCGATTTCTGACCTATGTACTGTGTAACAGCGGGTTGCTCCTGACGTGCTATGTTTGAGTTCATGTATGTAAATATAAGAAAAACCGTCCTGTTCAAAAAACAGTACGCATATAAATCGTAGACAAATGGAACAGTAAAACTAGAATATTATTGAGTTGACTTGAAGAGAGGAGCATTCCTTAATAGAGGCGGACCAAATTCGAAATAAGTCGCGGTTACCCTTGAGTATTATGGAATTTTGTAAATTGACACTGGACCCAACTACACTGGAGCCTGGCTTTTGTATTGTGAATCATTCGATGATAACTTTTTGTGTGGTCCACGCTAATTAGTCCAAGAGGCAAACTCGGGTCAAAGGCGGATTCGGACTTTTAAATCCAAGTGCTTCGCCGTTCTTAGAACTCGTCAGTAGTGCACACCTTTGTCACGGTGAGGACTAGAACTCCGGCTACGCTGCAGTGATGCAACCGTGCTGAGATTTTACTTATGATGAGATGATCGGGTCTGATAAGAGGCTATCTTCTCAGCGGTCAACATGATTATCTCATGAGAGCACGGCCATAGTTCTACTCTCTGCCATAAGGAGGACATGTGTTATTGACGATCTCTAACAACAGTGAAGCTTGAGTCTGGTGCTCCTTTTCGAAGAAGGACGATAGCAGTCTCTAGGAGTGCCACAGTTGTGATATTCGGTTCATATGAAAACATCAAATCCCCTAACGTTCACCAAAGTGTATTGACAATACCAAACCATAACGACCCAGTTACATGGTTATTTTCACCACTCATGGATAATGTGTACAGTATGACAGTGTTCGACACAAGCTGGCGCCAAAGTTCGAGGATTTCATGCATATAAGTATTTGCCCATCCTGTTCCGTAAGACCAGTTTGTTTTCCGGTATTTCATGTCAAGTTACAACATGATATCCATGTCATTGATAATCAGCACGCCCTTATTTCTGCGTTGATTACAAAAACTCCGTCGATCGATTTCAAACTGAGAGGATGTTCTCAGAACAAACACCGGTTAAATAGACATGCTTATCAGTTCGAAATTCCGCATGGGAAAACGGCTAGCGAACTTGTCAAGAACTAGAAAGTATTCTTCGATCACTGCAGTTGACTATTCTCTCCAAACCATTGATATGTAGTTTATCGGGTGTGATCGATACTTCCTGTGTAGACCCAGAACGCGGTACGGTTGTGATCGACTGACCTACTTTATGTGCTGTTTTCGTGTAACTCGCACCTGTAACTCGTTTCACCTGATAAGCACCTGTCAGTTTTTTGTGACAAAACCCGAAAGCTCCTGAACGTGCTTCCAAGTCATTTGGTACGTATTGAAACTACAAGCTCAGTTTTCACTAAGTGGTCAAGTATCCTTAACACTGACAACCCAGAGTAGCAGTAGAACTAACATCATGTCTTCCTGTCATAATTTTCGAGGAACCGACGAAGATGCGGTGATCGATATACTGGGTCATCGCACGCTGAAACAACGACTGGCAATCCGAGATCATTACAAAGCCACTTTTGGTGAGGTGAGTTCGAATAGACATAAAGATGAATGTCCTCCGATTTTTTTTGACATTGAAAGATTGGGCACGTTGTAATGTATTTTGCAACGTTCCCAAATGACTCATTATCGAAATGTGATTTTGAATAACTTAAATATTATTGGTATGTACACCAGGAAACAACTGCTTTTTCGATAGAATTCCGCTTTCGCAATGGAACGCAGAACAAATTATCATGAACATTCACGTTATTTCATAGCCAGTCCAGCTCTCTTCCATCCTGTACAGCAGAAAAACAAGAATTATTAGCTAGATATAATCAACCGGCCGGAACTAGTACAAAGTTGTTGGAACCTGCAGTCTCATCAGTGAGTTAGCAGTTGTAAAACCACGCGACAGAAATGGAACGTTGACTGGCCAGTGACCTCGTTTCTCTGTAATAAGTCTGATCGATATCTCGATCTAACTCTACTAACTCCTTATATAACTGTACCGGCCTGAAGATGAATTGTCGAAAACATTTTCGCTCATATGTCTTTATTCTTAGAAATGGAACAGATTGGATCACATTACTGTCATCCAGCGTGGCAGATAAGAAGATAGTTTTGTAGGAATGTCATAGTCAGAATCCTAGGGAACTAATTAACTATGCCACCGACCTGTGGTTAGAGCGCCGTGAACATAAAGAAACAGCATAAGAACGAAACAGTATTTCAAGTGATTACCATCCGAATGCGGAGAATATGAAGAAAGAGACTGATGTGCAGCCATGCCAACATCGAACACGAAAGTAGCACTCTGGCATCTGAGCTAGGAAGATGGTCAAGGAATTTGTGCCATTCCGGCATCCATGGTAACTCGCAGCTGCCAAATGTTTGGTTTTAAACGGGTATTCAGTGAGTGATCAAATTTGATTGCGGTCTTGAATAAACATGTTTGTGTGAACTGATTCCAGCTGTACATACAACTACGTTGGGATGTGTTCACCTGTTCGGATCCTCAGTGGCCGAGTAGTTAACAAAAGTTGGTGAGTATCGTAACTGCGTGGAAATATGCAGGTCAATGGCAATGTGGCAGAATGGTCTGCATTTCCACACCTAATGTGAAGAGATAACTGTGATGCCTGCAACCTGGAAAGTGTTTATATATTTCAACTATTCAGGAAGTCGACCACCCCAACTAGAAGAATCATATCAAACATTTTTCGTTAAATTTATGTTGTCTACTGTCACTTTTACGATAGTTGGCATTATGCAAAAGTGTACGCACGACAATCAGTTTCCATCGGTGTCGAAAAGAGAATAGTAACTTTTATTGCAATCGATTAGTGAAGCGACTCTGACCGACGCTGATATTTTAACCACGGCTTGCCTGGTGTTTCGACAAAACTTTTGCGGAGAAAGTCATATTGGGGTAAAAAAAAATAGACACGGTTATACCATTATTTGAACTTTATTAATTATTTAAGAAAACTCTTGAAGAGTTCTTAGTGTCATTAGCTTTGTACTTCTCGCGATACTTACCGTCATATCAGTTTCTTGGGGTAATTAAGTTTTTTCTAGTCGCAACCGACAAGTTTCTAGAATTTTCTTAGTTACCTTTGTCAGCACTATATTTTATCTGCTGAAAAGAATAAATTTCAAAGTATTCGACCGTAAAATTTATTCCAGGGTGGTGTTAATAATAAGTCAATGATTAGAAATGACCTTAACAATGACCTTCGCAATAACACGCTTCGTGATGCCAATCACGTACATGATACCCTAAACGATATGCATAGAATGAGATTCAGCAACGAAGTCCTTGAAACAAGATATTCTGTGGAAGGGTCTTCCATGGATTTAATCTTCGACTCTGGAGGAGGATAATGCGGACAAAAATAGCAATAAGGTGAACTATTGTAGGAGAGTGCCTCTGGGCAACAAGGCAAGAGTAATTAATATGGTAGTCACATTCATGGACTGCATCCATCGAAATGGTTTATATCAATTGTAATAGTGTGCAGTTTACTGAAAAAGGAATGTGCAACCAAAAACTAGGTGGCTTGATAGGAGGTCAGCGAAAACTTATCCTGGATGTTCATTGACATTTCTGAGGTTCCTGATGAGTATCGGGATGTGGAAGAAATGAATCAGATGTTCGCGCTATTTGAGGCTTACAATTTAAGGGTTAGGATAATCTTCCAATAATGATATGTTGGAAAATCGACAAAAAACCTGGATTATGTATATCTGGTGATAATATGTAACAAATTTTCCATAGGGAGCAAACTAGAAGTTATGACAGAGAAACAAGCTACTGAAGGATTTGTATCAAGCGTGAACGTTACGTGCATTTGGATCAGTTACCGGACCTGGTTGTCGCTAAATCTTTTTGAAGAAATGCGTCGAATCGTAATGGGCGATTAAATAACAGCTGGTGATATTTAGACAAACCTATGGAGTATGAATCAAACAGTACGCGACTACAATGGTCTTCTAAGGAATTGGGACAAACGCTGTGAAGGGATTGCTCAAAATGAAAATGAGGCAAACATGACGAGGCAAGATTCACAAATGGGAGGTGGCTAGAGCGAGCATCTTCATATGATATTTGGATTTTACTTTTCCAGCCTCTGGAGGAGAGAAATGCATATGCGCAGTGCATCCTGGATAACACAGTCATGTCGGTTCAGTGCATTTTTACCACGTTAACCGACTGCACTAGCCTACGGCAAAAAGAGGTATTCAGACCTGCGATACACCACAGCTCGCATATCAAGACATCAAGCGTCTGCTGAGATCCAAAAATTGATGAGGAAGAGACAGTTGACTCTGGAATTGCCAGTGACTGACCTTCGTTGTCACAACGGATGCGAGTAGTGTAGGAATCGGAGCTGCGCTAAAGCAGGAGAACGGTGCTGTGTAATATGCCAGCTGGGTACTGAGTCCTACTGAAAGGAACTATTCAACGACAGAGAAAGAGTATTTAGCGATCGTGTGGGCCTTAGGAGAATGGAGGTTGTACTTGCGCGGTCGTAGTTTCCGTGTGAAGACCGACCAAAACCGTTGGACTGGATTAAATCGGCGAAGGATCCCCGAGAGAAACTGGCTCTTTGGACATTACGACTATAAGAGTACGACTTCACAATTCACCATGTAGCTGGGAAAGAAACCTGTGTTCTCGATTTGCTTTCCCAAATGTAACACCTGGATGAAGTCCACAAGGACGTGATTAGAGTTAACGGTGTGGAACTGGAGAGTGACCCCGGAAAGTCACAAGCAGCAGGGGATGGATACGGTGATGCGAGCGGTGATTCACCAACTTCTTTCGAGAGGACAACTGCCGGAAGACGAGATGAATCCGGAGTTGAAAGCTTTTAGAATGTACTGGTCCGACTTACGGTTGAATAATGTCGGAGTTCGGATGCGCCAACTGCGGGAGAGACCAAACGTGTTGGTTATACCGGCGGAAATGATTGACAGTTGTGAAGGAATGTCATCAGCTGGCTCATACGGAGTGCCATCGTACCTACGAAATACTGAAGCAAATGGCGTACTGGTCAGCAATGAAGAATAATGTTACCAACAACATGTGGGCTTGCCAGCAATGTTAGCTACTGAAAAGCACTAACCACCCTAGTCAGTATCTCACCCGGTCAATCCTGATCAACCAATCCCGGTCAGTGAAATTGGGGAATTATGGTCGGTGGATGTGATGGGTCCCTTCCCAGTAACCAATTCCGGGAATCAATGCATCATAGTCATGACTGAACACTTCACAAGGTGGACCGAAGAAACTGCTATACCAGAGCAGCGCACGAGCATTGCATACAGGGCGGTGATGGAACACGTCGTTGTAGATCACGGAACACCGCAGGGTGTATTGACTGAACAAGGCCCCTGCTTCAAAGGTGAGAAGTTTCAGAAGTGATTGAAGCGCTTAGGAATCAAGAAAATTCGCATAACTCCCTACTACTCTCATTCAAACGGATTGTAGAAAAAAACGACCGCACAATCAAGGGGTGGTTGGCGGTGAAAGAGGGAAGCTAGAAGGAAACGCTACCATTGGTTCTGTCGGCCCACCGCCCTTTACTACAAGGCACATCGAAAAGCCACCATTCGAGCTAATGTATGAGTGGGTGCTACGCCACCCTGTCGATTAGGAGATTGATTTATGGAAAGACCGACAAGTGAATTTGCGTGAATTAGAAGAAGCGCGGAGATTGGCTAACCAAAACTTGACACACGCCGAGGAAGTTCCCAAGGTCCGGTCAACTGCAAGTTTACCGGGACGAGGTGTTGTGTTTAAACTTGGTTCGAAAGTCAAATGCAGGGACTGGCGGAGCCTGGAGGCAACAAGATCCGGACCTAGGAAGTTCTTGGCAAAACATATGAGACCGTATACGGTGGTGAAACGTCGCGGCCCAGCGTATCTGATTGAGAATGAGAAAAATCAACATCAAGTGCACGGAAACCAGCTTCCTAAATGGTGACACTCTGATCAAAACAGAAGGCACACCAGGTTTATCAACAGCACATAGGCCGGCACGTAGATCGTTGAGAGAACGAGGAGAACCTGAATTTCTTTTGTTGCAACTGGAACAGTCTTTGAGGGGAGGAGTGTAGTGGGGACAAGCGATCGCACTATGCTACTCACACCACTACTATTCAGTAGCGGGGACAAGAGCATGGACTTTGACTTCGAAGTGGCCGCGAAAGAAATACAAGGAACATTGCAGTGCAGCATCGCGTGAAATGATTCCTGCTACATAAAGGAACTGAACATTCGCGTCCATGACAACCGTGACGTTCTGAGGCCAGTGTCGTATGCAGGTGAGTGTTTTTGTTTGTGGTCGTGATGAACCGCATAACTCATGGGTTGATTTTCCGGATAAACAACCCTTGTGCCACCGGTTTTCCTTTCTCACAACACTTATCAGTACTTTGAATCGAGTTATAGAGAATTTCGACGAAGAATTTGTTCTACTTTTTAAGCGCCTGGTACTGATCACTCAATATGTTTTTCTGAACCTGTTTAGATTGTGCTATTTCAAAACTTACTTTCCTTTGGCCAGACTTCAGTTACTTTACAACTCATCCTGCGCAATTGATGAGCTTTCGTTTCAATTACAGGTCTGTCGCTTAGCAGATCCTTGGTTATTGCTGGCAAAAACTATGAAAGCGAGGTTTCTTTCGACAGAGAATCCTTTCTTGCCATAACCTCCACCTAATGCACATCACAATTGACCACCTTAACTGTCTCCTTGCGAAAATCTGTTTTTTCCTAAATTGTGTTACCCGATGTAGCTGACGATAAACGGTAAGCTTTGGTTGATCAATTGCATAAAGCCGGACGTTCTATTCTGCCTATTATGATAACATTAATAGCATCAAGAAGTGTGGCCTCGTTAAATGCTCTGAAAATACCATTGGAGAATAAGATAGGTAGACCTAATGATGGCGCGTGAAACAACGTGTATAACAAATCTGAAAGTTTCGGTCACACTAACCGAATTTCCAGATATACTAAACAGATATCTTGCTATGTTCCAGTATACTTATGGCGGAATATGGGTATGCTGATAGGTAGCCAGTTAAACCACACTGTCCTATGTACAGATATGTCTCAGGACGCTCTTGACATCTCTCTGTGGAGCTGTATTAGAAAACGGTGAGCCTAGTGCAAGGATATTTAGCAACATAAACATAAGTCAACCGGGAAACTGAAAATTAGAGCAATGCTTACCGAAAGCTACACAACTCGTATCTTAGTTTCACACCCGTGGTGTTTTGTCCAGCTACACCACGAAGGTTTGTACTTGATTACATTTTCGGATGGACGCTTTGAATCCAATCCATTCGTTCAATATTCAAAAAAGGTGTCTTTTGATGATGTGGCATATCAGCAGTAATGTGGCCGTAACGCAGTGTTGCTAGGAGGACTGGTTACTGTTGCAGATAAAAGACAGTAATTGTAAAATGCACCAGCTCGAACGTATTCATTGATTGTGAACGGTTAACAGTCTCGGAATCGGTCACCAGTCGGACGATTTTTAGTAGCAAAATTGTGGTTCTAATCACCATTCGTTTTATACATGTCATACCTTGCTTCTATTCTTCCGGACTCTGGAAGCCACCGATAATTCCCTTTAACTCATGCCCCGTTTTCAGTTATCATTGCTGATTAATGTCCAGCATGTGATTCAACATAAATACAGATAGACTGGGCATTTGTACATTGAACAACATCGCTGTATGCTCGCAGTCTGCAGCTTATGTAAACATTACGTCATTCTCATAAAGTACACTGATAGCGGCGTTAGAATCCCAGGGGAACGAGTGTGTGAAAGGCGAGCCAAGTAGAAATTCTGGCCTAACAAAGAATAACTGGAAACGTCGAATGTTACGAACTGAGCATATGTCCAGGTTGTACTGCCAAAAACTACTTTAGAATGATGGTTAGGTGCAAAACAAGCAGGTAGTTTTTAGGCGACTCAGGCAAGGCCAGTCGATGTAGTTCATATGTTCGTTTAATCAAACAAGTAAATTTGTTAAGCTACGCTTTGAAGTTTTAATTAAATTTGACGTTGAACGCGTTTTTATCTCACATTAAACTATACAGGCAATTTCAAATATAAAGGGACAGAAATGTACATCCACTTGACAAAAACGCGTTTTCTAACTTCAGGATCTTATCGACAAGTTGACAGGAGAGCTAACGGGAAATTTTGAAGATTTGGTTCAAATGCTTTTGAAAGAATCAGCCACCACGAAGGCCAAGGCCTTATACAAGGCAATGGCAGGTGCAGGCACAAAAGAATCGGTGATCATAGAGATACTGTGCACCGCCAGTAACAAAGAAATCCGGGATATTAAACGAGCTTATGTAGAAGGTATGTGAAAAGCCGTTTGATAAACCAAAACTTCGAATATAACGAGTGAAGTATATTATCGCAAAATTAACGGTCACAATCTGTAAATGAACATATCTTGTGCGGTAAATTTTTTCCGAAAAAATACTGTTACACTTTACCAAGTATGCCCATTGTGAAACGTATTAATGTGATAAAAGAGAGACGGAATGTAGCAACACGTGCGAAATTCTCTAAGCGAAATCAACAGTCAGAATTAGACGAGTTCATTATCAAGTTAGTTTGAAACTCACTTAGGCTACTATGTAACAATGCATTTTAAAAGAATGTCATGGTGAAGGCGATTTGTCAGAGGGGTGTACCAGTTGAGGATACTGCTTACAGACTGATGATGAGGTTGAGTTCGGACGTACCAGATTGTTTCCAAGTTGACCATCACTCACATTTGATCGCAGCTTTCGCATTCAGACAGACTTTCCAGACAGCCTCTTTCGAAAAGAAGCACAAGACTGTCACATAGACGTTAAGTGTAAGTGTTCGTCAAGAGGTTCTCAATCATCCAATGATGCAGCTGCACCGCGCTCTTTCTCCTTCTCTCAGAAATGGTGAATCAATCCCACCTTTAACGAAACGCCATCTTGAGTATGGTGGAGCTGGTTTTTTAATAAATACGGCGCCTATTGGAAAACTCAAACTACTAAGTGTTGAAAGATCGCTACTTTCCGGGTCGAAAGCAAAAGTCAGTCTTCGTGGTATAGAGCAAATCTTGGTTTATTGAGTTTTTATTGGTTATTTTATTAACTAGACGCAACGGTAAAATGAAGAATTACAATTGGTGTTGACACTCTCGCTTTCTCATTGGTCGGCTCGACTCCGCTTGAAGCTCGTTTGTTTCAACGCGTGACGCACTTGAACAACTTGTTTTACTCCGGTGCTCGTTATAACAAAACCCGATGCTGGAGCAGCGTGCCGTGCTGATTGGTCCCCGCGCTGACACACAAGTCTGTTCGTGTTTTCGACACTGATTGGCCGTAAACTTCTGCGAATCCATGGTTGACTTCGTATCGATGCTTTCGTCCAATCCAATCCCTCTACACTAAGGTGCTCACTAAAAATCCCGTGGGGATCCATTGACTTTCCCCAACGAGCAGGTTAATAATAAAAAAAGTTTCAAACCAAAGTCTTCTTCCGGTTACTCTTCGGATGTGATGAGGTCACAGATTCAAAACACTTTTGATGTAAACCAATTGGAGTTGATTCTTCTCCACTGCTTGTATATCTTTGCCGTTTGTTACAATTCCAGTCATTCGTGTCAAACCTCATTGTGCTTATGGAATCAGATATCGGCAGTCAACCACTTGTCTCAGCAGGCCTTACCAGACAATAGAATCAGGCTTACAGGTAATACTCTAGCACATCCAGAAGTGGATCAAGAACACAAATTAAACAGCCGGCCTTATCAGTTGTCTGGCAGTTCATAACTGCTGGCCCCGAAAGCAATCCAAATGGTGTTGTCTGCATTCATATTGATGAGAAAAAACATGTTAGAGAAACCAGGTGTCATTCCATGCGTATAGAGTGAGCTGCATCTAAGTGGAAGTGTGCCATACTGACAGTCCTTTGTTTCAGTCTGTCTTTTAGTGAGAAGTTGAAAAGAATTGCACGGAGTTCAATGTTTCGTACCAACTTTTAGACGCCCAATGAGGTTCATCCTTGGAAAAACACTCTCAAACGTGATTGATTTCTTCTTAGTTCTGGTTCGTTTAGGAAAAATGATCACAAGAGAAGCGGAGAGGTAGTAGTTGCGCTACACTCCAAGCTTTTATTCAACAAGCCATCCATGAGAACACCAATGATTCTGACTAGGCGTTTGTGAACATATTTGATATATTGGATCGGGGGCTATCATCGCGCAACATGTAATTGTCATGTGAAAATATTCGAACAGGCAACCTTGTTTAGACTGAGTTCATCCAGACTAACAGAGTGTGAACGAATCATGCTTCAGTTTTCACATTTTCGTAGTGTGAGATAACCGAAGGCGTAGCGTGCTGGTGAGTAGTGTGCGACTACAGATTTCGACCAATATGCAATGTGAATTAGTTGGTCGCAGCTTTTGCACTCATACGGACGTTTGGCCAACCTTGCCAAGAACGTAGCCACAACATGAGCACTGGGGCTGCAATTCACATTCCGGTCGCGGCTTGAATACACACTACTGATGATGTATACCAGGACTCAGGTTTGTCACCTACAGCAGAAGGGGGCCGCCCTAAAAGTCCATCTGAATATGAAGGTAACTATCGGATATGAGTGGAGGTAGATTTATAGTGGTAATTACCTTCTGTTTATTGATCCACTTCCTTTGTTTTTTCTTGCTGTTTTTTTACTTTAGTGTTGGCTCAAGAAGGAAAATCTGGTGAGTTCCATTTTATTGAAGGGCACACACGAGCGAAACAACCATTATGATATCCAGCCTCTTCAAGAATTTTGCGAGTGTTTTGTCCTCAAATTAGTGGTGTTTGTTACACAGACGACACGCTATCCATCGGATGTTTTATGATTTCTGTAGTTCTCGGGTTGAAGTGTGGCACACAGATAAGTTAGGTGCCTATAACGGTGATCAAATAGTTCAGGAAGAAGGCATTCAATGGTCAATAGGTGTACCGAATTGAAGAGCATTCTCGAATGACTGTGCTCTCAATGAATATCTGTGCACTTTGGGTGATAAATGTTCGAATTAACATGAACTTATACAAACATTCCGAAGGAACTCTAACTTTCAACACTTCTGTTTATGAGGCCGGTAACCTCACGTAAGCTCAAATTATGCGACATGATATCCTGAATGAGTAGTATATTCCGGCAATAAAGTTGCTTGAAAATGTCGGAGTTTAAATAAATGACTTAGTCTCATATCCAAGTAGGCGTCTGTCGTTGTGACGAAGTTCTGTCTAACTTCCACTGAAACAATATTGAGCCATCTTTCTACTTCCCGATACCCACTAGACCCTTTTTAGTCAAACAGTATCAGATTTGGTCACAAGTTATAAGAAGTTGTATTATATCATTGCTGTCTTCCTTATGTTTGCAATTAGAAAAAGGAGTTGTAGATCAAGATGTGTAAATCCACATTCTGTCTCATGATGAAAGAGTGCCGGCAGGTTTGCCAGTCAGTTTAGTGGACAAATGAACAATGTCGACAACACCTAAAGAATACTTTTAAATTGGGGGAGCAAAACAGACTACGAAGCGAGCTAACTACTGGTTGGACTTCAGTGGGCTAGTCCGTCTAGATGTCGCAGTACGATCTAAGCCAAAATACTTTTCAAGCTAGAAGACCAGCTTGTTAAACAATTCTCTACATGATTTCAAACAGTCCATTCAAGTAACCGAGCCCACACACCACCGCTTATCTCAAATACGAGAGAACATCACACCGGATCCAACTTGTGCTGTTCAGTTAGTGTTTAACTACGATAGAACGGATGGTTATTTGAACTCTAGAGTGAAGGAGAATTTCCCGAAGATGGTTTAGAATAGGATCGCCCAACGTAATCCATTCAAACTGAGGGTTTAACACTCCCGACTTCGTTAGGTGTCATACGCAATTGGCTGTAATTCGTTAGATCGGTATTGACTAGATAATCAGATCTATATTACGCCATCAGAATCCGCGTTTAGACAAGGTGGTCACCATTAGTCGTCTCAAAGGTAAAACAGAGCACTTGTTGACTAATCAAAGGCGGCATTGGTTGGGCGCTCAGGTATAATTTGGTCGTGCCCAATATGAGGTGAGTGGCAGAGCAGTCAACACGGTTGCTTTATGGAAGCGTGACCGCAGTTCGAGCGTTGGCTGTAGTGATGAACCATAACTCAGGTTCAATGGTCTTTTACGCAGTAGACCCAGTGACCAGTCCACGAGAATATAACGGCTTTGATCAGTTTTAAGACGTTGAATTTATATGAGAGGTCAAAGCCCACCACTACTCGCGCGATACGCCAACAGTCGCGAACGTAAAACGTTAGATTATCTAAAATATGCAAGTAGCTCAATTGTTCTAAAGTGTTCAACCACAGAAAGAAAATCTGACGTAAGCTAAGCACACTCATAAGTCGTGTATTAGGTTAATCAAGAACAGCTTCCAAAAAGTAGGAATTACAAAATCAGTTTGTGGTTGCGCTGAATAGGACATTGTTCGTTCACTAAGATGTGTGTTCGTGGTTACGACTCTATCAATCCACCGTACATAGCCTGTATGTAACATCGTTCGGCCTGATTAACAAAACTAGCGTGAAAGTCCGGTGACGTCGCACATGGCAGAAACGACTGTACCCTTCAGATTACTGATGAGTAGTCAGAGGATTTGGTTTATTTTCAAGTTGAACATCACTCACTTGATCGTAGCGTTCGCATTCAGATAGGCTTTCCAGCCAGCCTCTTTTTCAGGACCAACATTCTCCACTCCTGTTGACTCCGCACACCCTGAGGATCTCCGTCCACTATCGTCTCGTGCTGCGTGTGTAGCTGCCTTCTAACGCCTGCTTCCACCATGCTCTAGGCATTGTTGAATAGGGCGCCAACCACAGCAGTTGTCCTCTATCGTATAACCCTTTGATAAGCACACTTACCAGATCAGTGCCACACGATTCGTTGCCGCATATAAATGCAATGTCTGACATAAATGTACCGATCTTCATCCGATCTAACAGGGTTCGCAGCCAGCCCTTGCAATTGCTACTGCTCTATGTTCCAGTCCTCATCGTATAGCTTACCATTGGGCTGGATTTCATAGCTCTAATCAAATGAAGATTACAGTCCCGACCATTTGTTACTTAGATGCATGCACTCGTGCAGAACAAGTACAAGTTTGTCTCATCATTCCGGTAAATGTTCTTCACATTTGAATAGCAGTGCATCAGTCTATAAGCAAACAGTTGTCATAATTTCAGGTCCTCATTTGAGTTCATTCCAACGGATATTTGACAAAGTATATTGACAGTTATGCACCAGCCATCCAAGTATTGACTAATCGTTGTGATCGATAAATCCTTCTCACAGTCAGCTTTGGCATGTAGTCTCGAAAATTACAGTGTAAGCGTTTAGTTTACGGATATCCACTCCAAAAACATATCGGTCTCTGATCTCGTTAAAACCTTGCTTCCATGTCTTTCGCGAGGCTAAGCTTCATAACTGATGTGATCCACACGAAGCCATTTGTAAGCGGTATTACACGTGGCTCCGTTCAGAAGAGCAACCATGCACCAGTCATTGCTGCTTCCGATTGCTTCCATAATAAGTCTACGTGTTTCGGGCCTGATGCCAATGTACTTTTGTCCGCCAGCCATCCGTGCAAGAGAAATAGTAGAACTGTTTTCACGACCTCATAACTCACTCTTAATGGATGTGAGATCCACAGACACCCCTGTCAAAGGAATCAGTACTGCTCGTAGTTTGATGAAATAGCAAGAACAAGGTAGGACGATCTGTGCCCCACTGTGACCGCTAACCCAGTTCTCATTAAAAAATGCTGTTAACACCCCCTCGAACAACCTGTACCACTTCTCCAGTAACAGTAACCAATGCGGTGTGTCCTACTTGGGACACGTTGCCCCCTCGGGCTAGTTGGGCCACTCACATTCTCACCGTAAAGTTCAAGATTCTAACGTGGAAACTGCAATGCACCGAAGTGAGTTGCTTTAGCACGTAAAGGAAAATCTTGGGCCTAAAAAGAAAACAGATGCGTAAAATGGTACAGACCCACAAGCACGAGAGTCTGAGTGCAAACTCCAGCTGGAATAAGGATATGCATTAAGGATGAGCTCTGAAAGAAGGGAAACTCGAGTCTAGTGCCCCTTACGGAGTGGGCCGGTCGAAAGGTTAATCGGAATACAAACAGTACGATCGAGTGTGGGTGATGTTCTGTTTAAAATCAGATATTCCTTAGGTCGTAGCCGGAAATGCATAGCACACACGAAATGAAGCAGCTGAACGGGCAACTACATCACACACTAAGAGTTTTTGCATCCCGGTCAGAAGTCTTTCATATATCAGTCAGGAAATGTGAGGAACTTCGCAACCTATTGCCCGCATCACAGGTTATTCGTTAGCTAACTCGCTAGCCTAAAACGATGGTTATCTTCTTTCGCACCATTACAGATCCATCCCGTACACTTGAGTCGGATATAAAGGATGATCTAGGCGGTGATTTTGAACGTTTGGCAGTTGCCTTACTTCAGGGTGTACGTGAAGAGTTGTCTGAAGAACAGATGGAGAAGTTGAAGCGACAAGGAATACAAGGCATCTTAAATAAACAACTGGTGAGCAAGGACGTGGAGGACCTATATAAGGCCGGAGAGGGGTGAGTTTGTAAATGATGAGGCGGAATTTTTATTGTAAAATGGACAACACCAATTTATTTTATGTCAATCCATTCCTATCGGCCAAACTTAATGATCTAATCAAGCTTGCTTCATATGTCACAGTTGGAGACCCATCAACACTGTGGAACTGATACACAGGTACTGGCTAGCAGAAGTCCACTTCCACAGAGACAATAATAAATTGCTACGAAAAGAACCAAAAAGTGGAATATCGCATAAGTATTAAACGGGACGCTCCATAATTTATGAAGTAAACACTTACCCGCAAGAATTTTTTAGTGAAACTTAACGTTGGTTTCCTAGCCACATTGTCTATAAACTTCTAGTTGCGCAGATGTCATAATACAGCACATCTGTTCAAACAGCTTTATTGGTTCGCATTTCTGAACCTTGTCAGTTTGAATTAAATTACAGTTAAGACCTATCTGAAGCGCGCAAAGTAGAATTTTCCCGCTACAGGACGAAAGCGTACAGTGTGATGAAACAATGCCTGAGGAATATCTTAAATTAGTACATAAAAGATAAGCAAAATGCACAACCACTTATCATACCAACGTGTGAAGTGAAGACCCGACAGAGTTGAAAACAGACGGCGTTGTGATTATTGAGTTATCCGGTTCATGTCACCCAAAATCACACCAAGTAAAACGTCTTGTGACAAACCGACGGTTAAACACTGGGCTCTGATTCAGCTCAGAGTAAATCACCACCTAAGCATAGATCACAAAACTATGTACACTCTGAAAAATCCTGGCAACCTCATTGGCAGAAAATTTGGAGTGCAGACTGTATGCGGACATCCAGGGAACCAAGTGGTTTCTAGACTGCTTGAGAGTTGAAATCATTCTTTCGGAGCAAAGTTGCATGCGACCTTTTGGCACCACCACAACTCAGTCATTGAATGCTAAGTGGTGATTTGTGTCTGCATTGTTAGTTTGATTGCAATCAGGTATCTCTTTTACCAGCCAGTCAACGTTTCCAAATCCAATTAACTGAAACTGGGACACTAAGAAACAGTTTTGAATTCCAAACGAACCGACACACAAACAGATGTGTGTAAACTCTCTTGGCTTTCTACAATCGATGGCCACTTCATCAATATTGTCAATTATAGCTGCTACTTCTGAGACTGTCCGGTTTGGTTAACAGCAAAAGAGGCAACCGATTTCACTGACCTACT
Organism: Paragonimus westermani; assembly: GCA_008508345.1. Lineage (NCBI taxonomy): Eukaryota > Metazoa > Platyhelminthes > Trematoda > Plagiorchiida > Troglotrematidae > Paragonimus > Paragonimus westermani. Next base: position 186,755 of record QNGE01001063.1, read on the forward strand.
AGATTTTTCCCGCCGTGATACAATGAATTTCCTATTTGATCATTCGAAACAGTCACATATACATTCAATAGAATCTGCCAGAAACATTTTTGTCAATCAGCTGAGCTGCAAACGACTGAACATATGCTACATTCTCATCCTTATTTCTCCTTCCCAGCCGGCTGGGAACCGACGAAGGAACTTTTATCAGAATTTTGTCCACCAGAAACGTTTGGCATCTGCAAGCAGTAACAAAGTTGTACGAACAGGTTGGTTAGATTTTGATCATGCTCCACCCACCTGAATTTAGAACTACGCGCCGCAATCCATTTTAAGTGATGATAATGTTTGCCAATACACTGAATTAGGAGTACATGGATACTTAGTTTCATAAAAGTTACACGAATTCAAGTTTAAAAAAATACTTAAAACCACTATACATTCAAAGTGCTGAAGTGGATACTACGTTACCTAGAAAACTAACGACGTCACTTCACAGTTCGTGTCAATTAGACTACCCCTTCTTATATCCACGTCAAATTAACAATGTATAGTCTCAACGCTCACAGTACTTTGCTGTCAGAAAACGAACATTCCCAGGGAAAGCACTTTCAAGGAATACACTCATAAGGTGAGAAATTTCATGTGTTAGATAATTTTATAGAAAAATTCCCAGAATTGTGAGAAAACACTTTTTCGGATCGGAACATACCCACCCATCTCAGAAAGAAACATTTTGCCAATCTTTTTAGACCAAACCTGGTTTTTTATAGTCACGACCGTAAGACTGATCATCAAAATAAGAAACGGTTCGTGAGCAACCTTAATATATTATGTCGAAAGGTCTTCCAATAAGGCAATGTCTTTATTGTCCAACCAACAAGTTCTCACGCCACACGTTCGCTCGCATATATGAGATGGACTTCCAGTCCACAGCGCTGCGGCGGTTTTCACTTCCACGTCGTGTGAATTTCTGTCTGTTTTTGTGCATGCAGCTGACGCTTTATGTCGTGGGTTTTTGTTTGCCCTTTCTCATCCGTTGGTCCGATTTTGTTGTAATGACTCGTCCGCAATCCACGAGATGTGGCCTTTGACTATACCTTAACCCCACGTCGAGATACTCCAACGAGCGTTGGAATGATCGCGTTTTAAATCTGGTCATCCATCACATCGTTCTGACCTACATATGTCCAAATGACACCCATCGAACGCACGGCGGGGTCATGTGCACAACGTTCTTCAGTGACAGTGTTTTGCACCTGTATGTGAGACGTTCACGACCGTAACGGTTCGATTAGAGTGTAAATCACGGTTGCGCAGTAACGTATGCCAGATTAGACAATACTGACTAGCCTGTTCAAGATGTTTCAGTAGCAGCAGTTCGTAGATACGATGGTTTTACCCTTAATCATTGTACGGTGACTGTGGGATGATCACAGACAGCACCCATTGATAACGGCACTACCATAACACTAATCATAATAATGATGTTCTCGCGAAAAGCAACTGTTAAAAGCTGGTTTTTAGACCTCCTTAGTAAACATCGACGTACGTCTAAGTTGAATTTTATTACAAAACAATAGGGCATTATTCATTGTCTCATCAACACAAAAGAGTTAAGTGCTTTTCTCTCAGAGAGAAACACCATCTAGCTGTTAGGCGTATTGTTATAGACATGCAGAAATATGACACAATCCTTTTTGTTTACAGTGGTCACTTAATTGAAACATTCCGGTGTAAGCTATATGCATTTCAGCAATTAATTAGTAGTGTACTTTTATTCAATTTGCTTTGCTGAACAGAAAACGAAGAAATCACTGATGGAAGCAATCGAATCGGAAACCTCTGGGACTTTCGAGAGCGCGTTGAAGTTTACATGTAAGTTAAGACAATGTGAACTGCAAAACAGCCCAACTGACAGAGCCGTGAACCTACTTCCGACAATAATATTGTTGGACTACTGTCAACAGTAATAGTAGTTAGAACTATGTGAAAGTACACGTCGTTTAACACACGAAAGGCTCTTAAAATCGATTGTGCTGACCGATAAACTAAACACGCACTGCATCTTGGTATTGATATGTTCGCCGAGCTTGGCATTCAGGTTGCAAAGGTTTCATCACCAAGCGAGGTGACATCATCAGTGCGTGAGTGTTTCGGCGTATAATTTTGAATGTGGCGTTTGGTGAACTTGGATCGATGCCTGCTCTTATACAGCAGAGTGGGTTGACCTACTGGCCTGAATTCTGGTCGGTCGCTTTTTGTCGTGTTTGGCCTGACCCCGTCTCCAGGGCACAACCAATCGGACATCAAGTCAAAGCTCAACTGCGACAAAATCAACCAATAGTGGATCAGGCCAAACACGACAAAAAGCGACCGACCAGAATTCAGGCCAGTAGGTCAACCCACTCTGCTGTATAAGAGCAGGCATCGATCCAAGTTCACCAAACGCCACATTCAAAATTATACGCCGAAACACTCACGCACTGATGATGTCACCTCGCTTGGTGATGAAATGTTTGCAACCTAAATGCCAAGCTCGGCGAACATATCAATACCAAAATCACCAACCCAAGCTACAAACAACACCACCACTATTCCCAACCATCGAGTAACTACAGTGCACGATCAATTGTATGGAGATCCAGGTTCGCTTGTTCAGAGAAGCCTTTCACTTGCAGTACGGTATATGTACAGTGCTGATTTGGAGCAAAACTCAAAGATGCCGAAAACCAGAACGGAGGCACATCTCACTAATAAGAGTTGATCGTGACCGATAAACGTATCGGTGCGCCTGTTTTGAAGTAGCTTTTTGTTGACCCTGAACGCTACAATCCATAACAATGACCGTGAGTTAGCAACGATCACTACAACCCGGTAGATGACCATTAGCTTTAAAAAGGTCACCGTGAGGTCATAAACGACACGATATACCGCAGATTTTTACCTGTCTGAAGCTACCATTTCGCATTTATTCACTGTCAGGCACGAAGATGCTAATATTCATACTGGTAACGAATAGCGTTCACTTACTTTGTGGCAGTCTGCCGCTTGTTTCTATCATTCACTAATTTCATTCGACTCGATGACTTGATGCGTCGGAAGATCAGGCAGAATGGTTAGTTGCTTCGTCTATCAAGCATAATGTTTTTACAAATTAGACAATATCAGAAAACTGTTTCCAATCGATCTTCTTCTAACTTTGTTAATTCCAGTGCTCACCTGTTTAAATCGTATTGAGGCTTATGCAACCTTGATAAAGGAAGCGATGGACGGCCTGGGAACAGCAGACTCGACATTGATGCGCATTATCGCCACGAGATGCGAGGTGAGGGCGGATCTGGTAAAATTATCACAGTTACTACATATTTAGGTAAAAATCGGCTAGAGGAGTACGACCGTACTGATTGTGAATGTAGATTATGTTCCACATACACAAGGTATTTTAGATACGAAAAGCTGTTGCACCACTAATCCCATGATAGACAATGCGAAATCACTACAACTTTTTATGGCAGATTGCTGGATTAGTACAATCAAGTGAAAGTTTCAAAACAGAAGTAAAATGAAATGCAAATGATAATTTTAGGACAGTAAATTTCCTTTTTGTATCTTTGAGCAAAAATGGGTTCAGAAAGTTGGCTGACTCAGCTCCGACATGGAAGGGACATGGCTTTCACTCATAGCTCTCGGCACTTATTATATAAACACCGATTGATAGAACTTCACTTGGAATGAATTAGCCAGTTTGTTTTTAATTTTGTTACATATATCTGAGTAATGGTCGACAACATGACCTTCACTGAATACCGCTTATTCAACCGATCATCATTTCAGTCAATCTACTACGATTTCTTCGGGCCAGGCATGCGAACATTCAAACACTAAATTTGGGTATTGGAAGTGTGGAGGGATAAATGATCGGTTTCAATTCCGTCACATGAACTTAGATGGTAGAAATTGAAGGGCAAGGGATCCAATAATTTCATGGACATTCTGACAAGGCAGTGACGGTGAATTGGTATTTTTGAGCCACACACACATCTGAGCTACAAGGACTTACCGTAAAATATCTACTCCCAATGTCTTATGGTCATAACGAACGGTATTTCAAAACGGACCATTAAAACCTAGTTCGGGAGTTCAAGTCAACGAAGGCGCAGCCCATTTCAGAGCGAATTTACATTGATCACGTTGTTTTTATTTTGTCCAACAATACTTGGAGTACAGTGTCCTGTCAGACGATGTAATGACAAACACAGCGGCTTAGTGTGAAGAAATATGAAAAAGAAACTGGACCTCTACGCACTGTGCACTTCGAACACCTACTGGGCTACACTGGACGACGTGGTGACCACACCAATGGAGTTACTGACGCCAGACAGGTCAATAAGTAGAGATCTGACAAACCACATTCTCCCGGCCTTCCAGGTTGGGGGTTGGAAGGTTGACATTATTTTTCCGGAAAATGTGCCAGATCTGATATACAGCCACTCACCCGCTGTCTTCCGTTACAGACTTTTGACCCAAAGGCATTGATCGAGAACATCAATCGTTCTCCTGTATATGTCTGGACGTTCTGGCTAGATTTCACCCGATATATAAATATGAATAAGCACAATACTAATAATTCCATACCGTATCGGCCGTTGTTGAAAGCCAGCCGGAACACGTTTACTAGTTCATATAACAAGTCTAGGAAGGATATCTGTATAAAACTGCAACATAGCCTAAAAGCTGACCGTGAGGCTTGGTTAATCGGGAAAGTTGGGGGAGATGGAAGCCGCTTTTGCTTCAGGAAACATCGACAAACACTTCAGGCTTATCCCTGCTATTGGTCCCAGGCGACCGTTTATCAGTAAAGCTATCAGCTAGGCAAATGGCACCCTCATCTATAATAAGTTCAGAAGGTTGGAACGGTGGATGGAACACTTAGAGAGCCGACTTAGCTGGCCCCCTGACTCTACTATGTTACCACCACAAACCTGTAATGTAGCACCCCGGTCGGTAGGTTTTGAACCACTCACTGAGACTGGGGTCGGCAACTGCACTTCGGCTGTCAAACGGAATAGTGCTGCTGGCCCAGGTGATCCCATGACGATAGTTTTTAAGAAAGGTGGGAAGGCTTTGGTAAAGACCTTGACCCAGTTGTTCCAACTTGTGTGGACCACCGAGACCACCCCTCCGTGTTGGGGCCACCCGATGATAGTTCCTACATTCAAGGAAGGTATCAGGAGCTCTTGAGAGAGCCATGGGGGAATTAGTTTGACCCCAGTCATTACTAGTTTATGGCACTCACTCCAGCTCGGGAGGTAAACATTGGAGAAGAATAGGCAGGTTTTCGCCCTGGGTAGGGAGGTATAGACCACACTTTTCATTTCCGTCAAATTCTGGAGCAGCGTCATGTGTACCGCCTGTCAACAATTGCCGTACTTCTCAACTATAAAAGTCCGTTCGATCCGGTGGATCGATCTACACTTTTAGAGTCGCTTAGACGCAGGAGTGTACTGACCCAATATGCCAACATGCTGTTAGCACCTTATTCCATACTTCAGCTCATATAAAGATTTAGGATGAACTGTCTGACAGTTTCAGCACCAGCAGCGGTGTGCGTCAAGGCTATGCACTTCTACCATTTTTTGTTCAATTTTGTCGTAGACGAAATAATGGAGGATTGTCTCCGGCACTCACAAGATACCGGCATGGACCTCCTACCTGGTGAAAGACTGACTGATTTTGATTATGGTGACGAGAAGGTGTTTTTGTTTGACACATTTCAAACAGCACAGACAATGCTAGACGTCATTTCACGTTCTGTTAAATACTTCGGAATGTGCTCTGCAGCTTCGAAATGCAGTGTTTCTGTAAGATTGTTGTTATTGCGTACACTTGATGAAGTCATGGAGGTCGTTTACCAGTTTGTATATATTTAAATATTCCAAAGAGGCACACACTGAGTAGTGAACGATTTATTGACGTTTCAAATCCACACTATAATCTGTTGTCAAAGAAATGTTATTTATTTGTATATTGCCATTTATTTGATAACGGATCCTAACTTGGGTTTGAAACGCCACAATAAGTCGTCTACTATTCAGCGTGTGCCCCTTATATATATATATATATATATATATACAGCGAAGATGTGGATGTGCTAATCATCTTGAATGTAGTAGGCGTCTTCAGCTAGTGATACACTATCAGTGAGTGCCGTATATGAATCTAACGATCTGTAGTAAACACCACCAGAGTCAGAGTGAACTATTAGTCCATATCGTGTGACATGGCGCCAGTAAGTACTTTTGAGAAAAACCTCAGCACGTGAAAAGAATAGACGGAAGTTGTGAAACGTTTGTTGTGTAGTGAGTAGTGGAACTCAGCTGCAGTAAGCAAAAGATCTCAAAATACAAAGTTCACGTGCCGTGGTGAAATTCATATTAGTTCAACTAAAGTATATAAAAAAACTATTCGAACACATGTATTCACTCAATAACGTGGCCCTCCAATGGAACATGAAGGAAATTTTTTGAGGTTAATTGGAAGCGTTCAAAATAACCCCTGTTTACTTCCAGTAAGCAGTTGCTGTAGTAACTTTCAACGGGACGGTTCACATATACAGACATGTCAAGATGCTTGAAACGACCAGAGAAGAGTGTACCAATTTAACCCCTTTGTTTTGACTGAAATTTTTGTACAGATAAGAATTCACTAAACAGCCGATCTCGAATTTTAGGTGGACTTGGGTAACATCTGTCAACTGTTCGAGGCAAGAGAGCAACAGTCTTTGGAACAACGAATTCGAGAAGAGACTTCCGGGGACTACCGCAAGCTGTTGTTGGCTCTATTGGGGTCCCGTTGGCAAGAATAAATGGCAGAACAATACAACTGACAAGGCTCAATCTGTTGCTGTGCAAATTTTTCGTTGTTGTACGTGTAGTTTTTGGGGGTTTGTATTCAAGAATTGCAACAGATTAAATGATTAAGCATGCCCTAACAAGCGCGCTCATAAAATGGAAATAAATCTGTCCAATTATTTGCTTGACAAACAACAATAAACGTTTTCAGCCGACCCGTTGTACCTTCCGTGAAACAAAAGGGTTGTTGAGGATTCACCTTATGGAGGTTAACACTGTTCACAAGTTACGATATATAAAATAGGTTTTCATTTCGATCACAGCCACAAGTCCGAAGGCTTACGTGGTGATTCTCATAGACAAACAACGCCGTTCTACCATTATGGTAAACAGTTGAAACAGGTGAATATCCGTTATTCAAGCAAAAGTGATCCAATAGTCAAATGTGAATCGGAGCCTTTGCGTGTGCATCCAAATCTACGAGGTTCAATATGGTTGATGAAGAATTCCCTGGGTTACCAGCAAGTTCAAAATGCGTCTGATCACACGGAACCTTGGTTCGAAACAAACTTCAAGGAGAAATTATGAGATAACAATCGCAATAATATAAGAGATGGCAAGATTCATAAAAGCTGCCGGTAGTGCTGACCGGGATATGTCAGTTTGTGACACGCCAGCACGTTACACCGGTCAGCTGAGCGACCAGCATCCCAGACTTGACAAGTGGAACCGGCCGACCTAGTTAAGAGGGGCAGCCAAGTGGACTGTGACCACCCCACTGACTGACTAACTTGTGAGTTCATTCAATCTCTTATGGTTTCCTTGAGTTCAACCTGGAGCAGTAAAAGGAATGCACTTTAGGCGGTCCACAGTAGGATGTAACATGGTAGGCCAGAAAACGCATTAGTAGTGAAATGGTATTTGATATGATGTGCCATTGTGTGGAAGAAATCCCACACAGGACAGCTGGGTTATTCAGTATATTCAGCTAAATAAGGTACTGTCGGCCAGCCAATCACCACGAAAGAACGCAAAACGAGGAGCACTGAAATGTCTTCGGAACAAATGTGAACAGAAATGGACTTGTAACAACTCAAGTAAACAAGCCCAGGGGTGATGAATTCTTTACACCAATGTTTATGTTGGTCATATGAGATTGAATGATTCAAGGAGAACGTAGCAAATCTGGGTGACAATAGTAAACTGTGATTAACTTTATGAAAGCATGACCTAACAGAACATGCGTATCGTTTGGACCTAAGGGTAGTTCACTGCTCAGGATGTTGTTTTTTGCGTTATATCCAAAGGAAACTCATATACAGGAACACGTCACCACTCGGTTAAACAGCCTTTTGGGTATTAATATTCTGTACTATTACGTTGCAGTTTTATACACGGAAAATCCCTGGATGAGAATGACAAGAAACAGTTGTCTTCAACCCGGACCGTTTCAAGATTATCTGGGTGTAACAATCCGATTGAAATTATCTAAAGACAATGTTGACAAAAAACCAGAGTAAGCAAAGCTGAGTATCAGAATCACCGACATAAAACCAGCGATCAATTTTCGCGCACCGTATTAAGTAATCTTAAATTTTACTGAGATTTGCGCGGCAACAATGTGTGAGGAATTGCTGAACCCTCCAGCGTCCTGTCAAAAAAAACACGAGAGGTCAAACCGGTTCAATATGATGGCTGCCGAAACGCTGTCAGCTGAACAGAACATACTAGTGAAACAATGAGTAAACAAGATGCAGAAGCAAGCTGATAGGGAAAGAACTAATTTGCAAAGTGGACTCAACTCGAGTGAGCCACAGTTCCCGATAATCCCGACCGGTACGCCCAGTCATCAGTTATCGCGAACCATATCAATTTCAAATGGATTCACTATTTATTTATTTGCAAAGAACTTGAACAGCCATCATCGACTCATCAACTATACGGCCAATAAATCGGCCACTAAGGCTACCTCCCGATGAGTCATGTAAACTGTCTCATCTATGCATGTCTAACGTACAGTTTTTGTTTGATAGAACATTTTATAGACAATCTGATTTCGATTTGCGATAGGTAGACCATTAGGACTGTATTAGAGGACATCTGCATGAGTTGGCTTGAGCAGCAAGCCGAAGCAACAATTCAGCAGAGGGGAGTTTGCCGATGACATTTAGGCGATGTTTTCATCATCTCAAATTCACAGGTTCAAATGAAGCAATTGCATGATCAGTTGACCTGTGCACAAGAACGTCCGGATTCACGACAGAAACCGAAAACGATTATAAAAATACATCGTTTGATATTCTGTTGCATATAAATCTAAGTGGCCGCTCGTTCAGAAGTAAATGCCACAAGAAAAGCTGGCCCGAGTAATACTTACCTCATTCCTCGCCATTGTTGCCATGCCTGCTATATATGTATACGTATATATATATATATATATATATATATAAATATATATATATATATATATATATATATATATATATTACATTAAGTTTACTGTAAAAACAGATGAGATGCGGACGTAATAGCCGTCTACAAGACATCTTACGCTATAGTGTTGGCCCTTTTCAAATTTATTTCGAGGAGCCACTGCTTCAAATCACTAACGCTGAAGGCCAAATTTTGTTCTCGAAGGATCTATCGGTTGTATGGACCCAGGTCAAGTTAAAAACATGCATAGACAGTTGAGTGAGATTGTTCCATCTTCCGGATATAGCGCAGAACAACTCAGATTCACTCTCGCAAACACATGCTATGCGTATCATAAGTGTGGTATATGTGCGCCATGGTGGAGGTGCTACTTGTGTACCTCCACCCCAATTCCGCATCGATGGAGACACTGTGAAT